>VUQI01030530.1:68130-83729 GCA_015106735.1 Paratilapia polleni | reverse complement strand
CCTGGTGCAAGAATTCAAGCAGCTCAGCTTTGTTTGATGGCTTGTGACCATCCATCTTCCTCTTGATCACATTCCAGAGGTTTTCAATGGGGTTCAGGTCTGGAGATTGGGCTGGCCATGACAAGGTCTTGATCTGGTGGTCCTTCATCCACACCTTGATCGACCTAGCTGTGTGGCATGGAGCATTGTCCTGCTGGAAAAACCAACCCTCAGAGTATATATATATATATATATATATATATGTATACAGCTCCGGAAAAAATTAAGAGACCACTCCAAAATGATCAGTTTCTCTGATTTTGCTATTTATAGGAATATAAATAGGTATATAAACCAGAGGTTTATTTATATATATATATATAAGTCAGAAATTAATCAAGCATAACATTCAACCACTAAAACAAATTTTTCTTTTCTGAAATGCAATAACATACTATTTTTTTCTGCTTTTTTGTAAAACAGTAAATTCAAAAATTTATGGATAACAACAATAGTTATATTTTAGAATTAAAAATATCATTTCGATTAAAGAGCTTGCGCATACTGGTGGATTAACCATTACAGAAACATAAAAAATTATTTTGGTAAGTACCAGTACTGTTAAATTTGGGAAGCTGTGGCATAAACCTTACATTGGGTGGGGGTCTAATAAATTTGTTAAGCACTGTAGCTACTATAGTAATGCACACAAAGTGGAAGAAAAATAGGCACTAAATGTGACATTTCCCCAAATTTGTCTGTGTAAGTTTATCACTTACTTTCAACGCTAATTTAAATGGTCCCTCTAAAAATACAGCTGCGGCCAGTCCAGTTTAAATAGGCCAGAACTGCTAGTGATTATCATTGGAGTAAAAGTCATAAGTAAGCAGAAACTATATTGCGCAAACATACATATACACTCACATGCTTGACTGAAAGGATTTGTGTGCACACCTGGTACATGTAAATGAAAGGAAATGCGCACACAAAAAGTCCCGGAGGCACTGGAGGCAATGCTGAACTGTTAGCCCTTGATGGTTACTTCAAGTGCGAAGGGCCTTGTGGAATTACTATTTTTATTATTATCTACACTAATTAATCATATTTTTCAGGGGCTGAACATGGTTGAAAATTCATGACATTTTGCACATGTTAGAAGTGGGATAAATGCAAATATTTTATGGGTCATGAACACGAATGGTACAAAATTGCTCCATAGCACCCCAACCCTAATCCAACCCAAAATTTTGAACAGGGTGCTCCTGCTTCTTCCAACATCAATGTCTGACCTCACAAATGTGCTTCTGGAAGAATGGTCAAAAATTCCCATAAACACACTCCTAAACCTTGTGGAAACCCTTCCCAGAAGAGTTGAAGCTTTTATAGCTGCAGAGGGTGGGCTGACATCATATTAAACCTCATTGATTAAGAATGGGATGTCACTCAGGTTCATATGAGTGTGAAGGCAGACAAGCGAATACTTTTGGCAATATAGTGTATATTGTCCAATGTGGCCCAAAATTTATTCTTTGATGAGGTTCACCTAGTTGGTTGGCCAGAGCCATCTAAAAATTGGTCAGGAAAGCCTTTATTCATATTGATGTTGCTTTATTATGAAAATTGTGAGTTTATGAGGTTGTTGTAACCGCATTCCACATATTGGACACAGGAAATGGCATGTAAGCTGTTTGTGCAATGGCCAATAAGAGTCCAGACTTTAAGACAATCACATGGTTGCAGGACACGCCTTGGCCTAATCATTGCTGCTTGCAGAACTAATCAATTTTGAGTTACTGCATCTGCTTTGTAAAATGCCATCTCTCTGGTCTTTTCTTCCTGATTTGGTTCATTTATATTCCTATATAAAGTCAATACAGATCATTTGTGAAACACTAATAACATCAATTTTAATGTAATATGAATAAGGACTGACATTTGGGTTCAGTATAACTGAGTCTCTCTGGTCTGTTCTACTACAATATACATCACTCTTAAAAGCCCAGACTGCACTTCTGATGGATTCTCCTCATTTTGCAGATCCGAAAAGACTCAAGAAAATTGCAAAATGAACTTGCTCAAATTGTGATTTATTATTAATAATACATTGATCTATTGCATGAAAGTCAATTTAGTAATGACATGATAGATAGTTGTAGACATACCATTAGAGAAAACTTAAGAACAAATAAAGAACACATCAAGGTTTTATTGTATCTAAATTAACAACATCACCCCAGGAAATATAAAATACTGACATAGAAACATACTATCAGATACTGAATGGAAAGAACTGTTTCCTGTAAGTAGTGTACCCCAATTTAAGTGATTTTCCAGCTTATGTTTTCAATCGTTATTTAATGTGTAGAGCAACACTGTGCCTATTTTTAAACATGAACCTCATAGTAACCCTCCCAGAAGGGTTTATATCTGATTTTTATGGTCTGCATGGCTGGAAGTATGCGCACATGTGTGCCTGCATGTGTACAGTGTGTGTGTGTGTGTGTGTGTGAATGTGTGTGTGTTTATTTATTATTATTATTATCTTTATTTTTTTTTTTTATAAAAGTAGACATATGCATGTAAGAAAATGAATGATATTAAAAGGTACTTAAGCAATAACATAATGTTAAAGTATGCAACACAAACTGAATGCTATTTGGAAATGTGAGACAATTAAGATTTTAATGTGAAGTGACAGTTTGACATATGTATACAGTATTTTTAACAGTAATTTTAATGTCTTTAAATTGACAAGTGGTTTAATCACACAGCGGGAAGGGCACAGAACTTTTTTTGAAGCAACATATTCCTCTGATCATGTGCTCTATATGTCTGTTTGAATTCTGAACCATCAGAAATGCTTACTGTACCAGGAGTTTTGAGAAGTAACCATATGTAACCATATCTTAAGTGGGAATCAGAATTTGACATTTATTAGATTCATGTCTGCTTTTTCTTGGGAGACAGGAAACAGGCACTACTCATTTTAATGGAAAATTTTGCTTCTAAGAATAATAACAATGGGTGGACTTAAACCACAAATGTGGAGGAGAGGGTCACATAGGTTTTAGATTTATCTCATTCTTGGGAAGACAATTTGGATATAGTCCAGGTTTTCGTGTTATATATAGCTGTTGGGGTGGCCCAAGAAATAAACAGGAAATACATCATCCACAGAGTGTGCCCTTGGGAGGAAGGAGTTTCCTGCCGGTGGGGTATGCTGTCTATCGTGCTATGCCCACAGCTGCTCTGTGGTTGCTGAATCTCCAAGTCAGCTGTGTAGTTAGAGACTTCCAAGCACTTGAATGAGCATGACTGAAAAGAATGTGACTTTGTGATAGGTCTGTCATTTATATTACAGATACAATATTAGGAGTGTTGGACAGAACAAAAAGGCTCAGATTAATTTAATAATCAAATTTGGCATCCAGTAATGGAAAACACCTAATGGGGCATCTTTTCCATCAAAACAGAAAAATAACAGTCACATACTGAAGTACTAGGGAAGCTCAAACATTAAAAGATTATTTTTTTCACAGTTGGACGTCATGATGGAAAAGTTCATTGCTTGCTGAGTTTCCTTTACATTTCCAAGAAAAACAAGGCATTTTTTGCTGTACCAAAGAGAGGAACTGATGTCTGGCATTCTGTTAAACCTTCTCAGCTTTGGATTCAAAGCCCACAGTAACTGTTAACCTGAGACTTTATCAGTCAAAACAAATGCGGTTTACTTCCAGCTGTATGCATCATAGATGTGTGAACAAAGAAGAACTCTAACACTGAACAACTGTGTGTATAATAACTGCGTTAGCTCATGGGACAAAGAAAGAGTTGACATTAACAGCTAGTTCTGAAATCTGACACATTGTTGTTAATTTAATAATAGCACAGGAAAGCATCCTTCTTAGAGAAAACAAAAGTTATATTAATCCTTTATAACCTTTTGAACAGAGGCTCTTATACTGTTTGTGTAGCAGCACATTCTCTGCTCTCCTTGTGTCAGGATTCTCTCCAGGAAGCCAGAACACTTTCCTTCCAACCAAAAAAAGAATTTACTGCTCAGTCATATGGATTATTTCAAGGCAATTGGATTGTAAGCACAGAACAAGTGCTCTGTTTAAAGAGGTGGATTAAAAAATGACCCTCCTTTGCCCCAATCCCATTAGTGTTGCACACAGCTGACAATTAAGAAGCAGTCTGTGGTGGTCTGGCCTGACTTTTATTAGCTTAACAAATTTGATGAAAGTTTGTGGGTTTGACCTTTTTGCAGCATTAAGGTAGAACTGAAAGCAATAGACTTGAAAACTATTCAAGCCTGTCATCAAAAAATTCAACTATAAAATGTTAATCATCAAATTAGGTGGTTCTGAAGCAGGAAACACTGTTTTCTTATCTGTAATTATGTAATTTCCATTTTGCAAATATGTTTCCCATTAATCACCTCAGTCCAACAAATCCTGGAGAAATATTGCTGTGTATTCTGCAATTTAAGCTTTATTACCCCTGGGCTGCATTGCTATACTCAAAGAAAACAAGAATCCTTTTTTAAATTTATTTATGTTTATCAAAAGTAAAACATATGCCAGTGTGAGAATGCAGGGCTATACCATACTTAACCTTCTAAATGTGTTTTAAGCTAATACAAACACTGTCATACTGTCAATGCAATTTATTGAATAATCACTGTTGGCCTAAGTATGCTGCAAAAGTAAGCCTTCCTTACATTTAGACTTTGGATTTATTTTGTCACTACACCCCTAAATTCTATAAGAAATATCACCCAGCATTTTAGCCTATGAAAAATGGTTAAGGTATTAAACATGCCTTCTAGTTTTGCCTATTATGTCATGGAATAGTGATAGGACAACAAAAATTGTTAAGGTGAACTTTAAAATCAAAGCAGATACACTATGTTGCCAAAGGTTTTCGGTCGTCTGCCTTATTTCCACTTTCCACAAGGTTTAGGAGTGTTTTTATGGGAATTTCTGACCATTCCTCCAGAAGCGCATCTGTGAGGTCAGATACTGATGTTGGACAAGAAGGCCTGGCTCGCAGTCTCCACTCTAATTCATCCCAAAGGTGTTCTATTGGGTTGAGGTCAGGACCCTGTGCAAGCCAGTCAAGTTCTTCCACACCAAACTTCCAGGGCCATGGCCATGGAAGTAATTGGAATACCTGAATTCAATGATTTTGATGGGGTGAGCGAATACTTTTGGCAATATAGTGTACATACTGATTGTGAGCAGTAAGTCAGCTTTTGCACACACATTTTTACTGAAAGTGTCCTATATTACATATTATCATACAGCATATCAAGAAAAAAACCTGACCTTTAAATAAAATAAAATACTCTCCTGCTCCATTTTAAAATTTTGATCAGTTCCCTTAAGTTCTTGTTTTTACTGACCTCCAGAAGTTTAACATCTCAACTTGTTGCGGTGATACAGAAATATCCCAGAGTGTATCAGTATCCAGTGCACACAACACATGGATTGCATTCAGACTTCATGCTGATGTGAGGTGGAACAGGCTCTTGTAAACCAGCGAGGTCAGTGAAACATTGCTTTTCAGCCTGATGTTGAGTTACTTTTGAAACATATTTATGCTTTTTTTCAGAAGTGATATATCACCTTTGGGTAATACTGTTTCTGAGTCTAAGCCTCTCCTGTTTCACACTGATGTGTCACTTGTTTAAATAATAATAATAATAATAATAAATCTTCACACTTTTCATTTATAGCACACAATTAAACTAAGCTTTTAAAATCTTATTGTGTCCTGCGGGCTGGCAATGTCCTGGACACCAATATTTTCAACTTATTGGAAAGACGAATTACTGTCTGACCAACAGCAAAGATTTTAGTACACAGACTGAGCTTATTATCATGTTTTCTTCAGTACCACATAAATCAAACAAAAAAAGAAAGAAAAATCACCATCACAGTGAAAGGGATACTAACGTGGGATCATAAGTTGTCCTTTGAGTGTTTTCTGTTTGTTTGTTTGCTTGCTTGCTTTTATTGCAAATGTGCTATTCAAGACTGGTGCCTGTGTTTGCATCATTCTTGTTGCTTTCTCATTCCTGTCTCCTGTTTACCTCCATGACTGATTGGACAGTTCTGTGCTCCAGTCCAAGTGCCATCATTGTACCTGCTTAAAAGCACAATGAAGCACTATTCTGTGTTTTTCATGTGTGCAGTTCAACACTGTGTTTCTATTTTTTGTGTGTGTGTTCACTTATATTTCTACTGATATTTAAAATATTTCTAATATTTTCTACTGAAAGTTATTTTAGTCTTTTTTTTTCAGTTTTTAAACTCATCTCTGTCTTTTTAGGCTATGTTGTTGCTAGTCTTATGTCTTCTTAGATCAGCCAAGACAAGTGTGTGTATTTTTAGTTAAACATGCCCACAACTTATCTTTCCTTGATAAGGGAAGATAAGGTAACAGCAGCTAACAAGATATGGCAAGCAGCTCTAAAAGGTGAAAAGGTTTCACCCATCCATCCATCCAGCCGTCCATCCATTTTATACCACTTACAGTTCCCCAACTATCTGTCTGTATGATAATTATAATGTAATCAAGATCAAAAACAATAATTTAGCTTGGCATATTTCATAAATTTCATAAATCTATTAAGAGATTTAAAAATCATCATTAATGACTTTTTAGCTTGAATGGATTCACATTAAAATATCTGCAATTTAATTCATCCATCCATCAGGTTAGAAATCATTGGGGTAGGCTAAAGAAGATAAGATTCTTCACCTCACCCCAACTTATTCTCCAGGTCCTTTTGGTTGATCTCAAAATGTTTGCAGACCTGATGTGATATTCAAAGAGTACTCCTTATTAGAAGACAAAAAATGGCAACCTTTACCGTATCTGCCAATACACGTTGTCCCCAAGCTCTATGCAGCAATTAAGAGCCAAACAATATTGGAACCTTCAGTGTTTCACAGTGATTCTCATTAACCTATGTGCTACTGAGCTTGTGAATTATCTTAGTGACCTGCAAGATAATAGGATAAGGGTGCTGGAAGTGCTCCAGCCATGCTTTTTCCTATGAAGTGAAACTGGTCAGGTTAAGGAGTTCCTTAAAGGTAGGGCACGCATCTTGATGTTTGTCCTATATTAGCTTTGGGACTCAACTGGATGCCAATCACAGGATATACAGAGAACCCTTTACAGCTATAGGCACTATGGTGTTGCAGACTCACAGTAGGAACCTAGGTGCTTTGTTTGCTGTGGTGTGACAGTACTAAACCCTGCACCACCTTTCCAGCCCTAGCACATGAGTAAAGGTAAAGGGAATTAAAGTTCAGTGCCTGAGCTCGTGCCTTATGCAGTCTACAAATAAATAATTTCACCCACGTATTTCCGTTGATTGTCTCACGTAATGGACTGAACGGATATGCAGTATTCAGTCCCTTTATGTGTGTGGGTCAAAATGGCCAAAGAGTTTTTTTTTTCACACCTTATTACTTATTTTTATGGTGGTTGTCTTTTTGGTGTTTTAGTGACTTGCAAATCAGTACTGTGCCTGACACCTCCTGTGCAGACACACATGAACCCCTGGAGCTGCTGCTCATGCTACATCTTCTATAAAACTGTGGAAACAGTGTTAGATCTGCACTGTTCACTTGAGATGGTGTGCATGGTGGGTGGTAAGATTAGTAGTTATGAAGGTGGTGACTTGGTTACTCTCTGGAATCTTTCTGAAAGTGTGGATACAATTTTTACATCAACACAAAACGTTCCACCTTTGCTTCACCTTTCCTCTAAATTAAATAAGGTTAAATATCTGCTTTGTAGTTTACTGTGTAAATCTGATAGTCAACCAAAGGACTGTGTTAGTGCTGCATGCACTATCATTCTCATACAGGTTATACCCACATATTAAAGCCACTGAAAGTCTATATTAATAGCATGATTTCATTACAATGGAATGTTCTGCTCAGAAAACTTGGATCCTTTATCATATCCTTCAAGTGGAGGTTACAATCCACCATGTACCATCCACCTAAACATTGCTGTAGACCGAGCAACTCACCAACTTCCCCCACAGTTTAAAAAATCATGGTTATACAAATGAGAGTACATCTTGTGGAAAAAAAAAATCTTCAGTGTAATATACTGTCTAGTTTTATTAATTGTTTTATGACATTTACTTCGGTAGATTTTTCTGAGTACAGACCTTACCAGAACCAGTAACCCATAAGTCAAAACAGATGTACTGTAGATTATTACTATAATTTACTGTATTTGTATTATAGCTTCAGACTTTCTTTTAGAGTAACTGAATAATAAGAAAACCACACCATTCAGGGGAATACCAAACATCAGTAAATATTAAGTAACAAACAGTATTTCATTGGTACAGCAGGGTAGCATGAGGAGAGGTAGTATAAAGTATGAGAAGCAGTCAAACTAAATGTTACTTATAATGTCTGTAGTGGCAGACAGATGAAGTTAACCATGCTTGAATGCTTAGAAATTATATATATATATATATATATATATATATATATACTTTTGTCAGGAAAGAAAAATGTGAATGGGGAATGGCTGTCTATCCTGCACAACAGTGCAAGATAACTTAAATAAGAAAATCATATATATTTAAAAAGTATGATTTTCAACTGTGTAGAAGAAATTCTTTATTATCATTGTGTTAATACTTCAGAATTCTTCATAGACAGTTGTCACTCACGTTCAACAGGACATTGGTGTTCTACATAGGATTAGTGTAAACATAGTCCAGGAAAGCCAGGGTGTTTTTTTCACATTCATATGTGACAAAGTAGCCCAAGGTTACACAGAATAATATTTGTTTTTCTTAGCTATACATCAAACACTATATTATGACTATGGACAGTTACGTTTAAAATACTTTACATTCACGTTTTGCTATAAACAATTTGATAAATACAATATTAGATATAACAAAAGAATATATTCATATATTTCTATATCTTCTTATATATTCCACATATATCTGTTATTTTCTTTGTGGCTTTATTCCTTTTAGTAAGGGTGTTCTGTTATGATTCAAGGTTAGAATTCAACTTCAACTTCATTCCAATAAATAATAAAAAGAAACAGAAGATAAACCATATCACTCCTTATGGAAATTGTTGGCACTTCTATGATGATGAAAAACAGAAACACCACAAGTTATGATTCAAATGGAAATATAAGCGTTATAGTCAAGTAAATAACAATAATTAATATACAGCACAGGAAAGCGAGGCATTTGATAGTTGTCAGTCTTCCATGTACTGTACTAACAGCATATGGCATGGTCTGCAACATAATCCCAATATGCACACACACACACACACACACACTCTCACTATTCTTTCTCTCATTGTCTCCTTGAAGGAAAAAGCCACATCGATTCTTTAGAAGCACTAAACAGAAAAAGAAATGGAAAGTAAAAATCACACAACACTTAATACAAAGCTATTTGTAACAGTTACGCCATTTATTTTGGTGAATTTTTCCCCTGCACCTTAAGTAAGCAGCCAAAGACTGACCAGGTTATAAATTAGTCATTCTTTGAGACTTAGACTTGGTTATAAGTTGAGCTTTTCAAAGCATAAGAGTTGAATGAAGCCTGCCACTGGTCTTTTGAAGCTTTGGAGTGATACATGCATTATTCCCTTTACTATAACACAGTGTGACACAAAAGGATTGTTTCTTGTTGGTTTTTCATTTGCTAAGGAGCTTGACATTGATGCATTTTTGACTTCCAGCTCTTCACTTGAACAGAAATTTGTGTCAAAGGACTAGGTCAAAACCGGAGATTGCCATCCACAAAGTGGTTTGATTTTAGTGGGTTCCTGAGTCAACACAGTGTATTTTATTTCTTCATGTATGGATTGTAAGAAACATTGAGTGTCTCGCTTGATAAGGCACTGACACAGATAAGAAACTGTGCCAAAAGAATGTCAAGAATAGAGACTTTCTTCCTAATAACATAATAAAGAAATAAAAAATCTCAGACTTTAAAACAAGTTTAAAAGTTAAAACATTTTTGGTCCCCTGTTTAGTACTATACAGGGAAATGGGATTGCTTGGGTTTTATTTTTTAGTTTTTATCCCTTCCAAAAGATAATAACAAAGTGTACAAAATCACAACTAAAGTTAAAATGAATTAAAATACTATATAAAAAACATATAAATGAGCAAATAACTGTAAATTTTATGAGTTGAAACTGTAGAATGATCTCAGAACGTTAACAGGTATACTCTTAAATCAAAGTGCTTGAAGCCACTGTTGACAACAAAGTCCTTGGTTGGTAAATGCACAGGGAGAAGAGGGAGGCTGCTGAGAGAGGCTGGAGCCTGTTGTTCTCCTTGTCTGTCAGGTGGCACACAGGAACTCCAGACACCAGATGTGAGGATGGATGACAGTATTCTGGGTACTGTATTTGTGATCAGATGGCCAACCAGTGCCTGAGCTGGAAAACAATAGATAGACTCATCTATATTTATTTAACTTATAAATGCCTTTCTTGCTTACGTTTTTACAACATGCTAAAAATACCTCATATCCCCATGTAATGTTTGTAAAAGCAAATCATTTTAAGGCTACACTACACTTGAAAGTTCACCATATTTTTTTGTCTGCCTCTCAAAATTTTCATTTTGACACATAAGCAAATAACAGTCCACAAGACAACTGACTATTAAATAGCTGTGTTCAAATCCAGATTAATTAGATCCATTTAGCCAGTTCATGTTAATACAAAAAAAGCACAAAACGTGGCCCTTACTTTGAACTGCCGTACTTTTCCTTCAGCAACCATGTGATGTTCATGTTCTGGAGTGATGCAGTAAGCTATCCTCTGCAAAACAAGTAATTACAAAAAAATCATTCTAATCAATTCTAATAGAAATGTGTAATCTACAAGGCATACATAAACAAAACTGGCCCCTTTTAATGTCTTCATTTCTTTAAAATTATTTTTTATGTCTGCATATCCTTACAGTGGTCACATAGTCCAATTAATACTTGAGCTTCAAGAGGAAATGCAAACTATTTTAGAATGAGAGATTAAGAAAGGTTTTGATGAATTCTTCTAAAGAACCTGAAAATAATTTTCATCATGAAGAAACTGCAGCCAAAAAAATGAATAGGTATGCCTGATGTTTTCAATATATGCCCTAAGAAACCTGAGAGAAATCTTCATCCCTGAGTCTCAATGGTAAATGCCAGTGGGATGAAGGAATTGTTCCAGCAGAGTGAAACTGGCACTGGGTGACTGCTGAGGGTTGAAAATAGCTCTCAGGTGCTTAATAGTTTCAAAGTTCACACAGTGTCATCACATACTGCTGCCAAAAATGGACAGTCACACCCTTTACGAGTGATTACATTTGGCTAATGTTATGCTGTTATGCTTATAATGTAATGCTTATTTGCAGTGTGTGAAGTTCTGTTTTATGTGTACTATATATGTATGGGGAGTGACCAAAAAGTTCTCGGACCATAACCTGATGTATATTTGGCCACATTTTCCCTTTCAAGGTCATTTCCTTGTGCATCTTTAGACTGCTTTCAGAAATGATTGCTACATTTTTGGATTGCTCCATGGAAGTCATGTTCTGTGCCCTTGTGACCCTTCTACATGAATTTCATTTTCAGAAAGTGAACAAACTCATAGAGAGACAAATCTGGCGAAGAGGGCAGCTGTTGAGGGAAGACTGTTTTGGTGTGGCCATAGAACTCCTGCTTTTTTAATGCACTTTGTACCTACACTTGATATCACAATGGCACATACCACAGACACCTTATGTGGGATTCATGGTACAGCGTTTGTGTCCATTTCCATAGGTACTTGGCAACACAGAGCATTCTTGGTATGCAACCCACACAGGCATGCTTGTGTGCAGTCTTCCAAAAAACCAACAGCACATAGCTTGACGTGAATGATGCTATGCGTAGCTCGAGTGCTAATTGGTTGAAAAGGGGGCCTGAACAGGAAAGGGAGTGACAGTGGAGGTAACCACGAAGACGGAGAGGCGTGAAAAAAAACAACAAAGATCAAAAAAGCAGCATGAGAAGCACAGACAGTGGCTGCAATGAACAGTTTTCGTGGTTTTTAACACTTGGGTAGGCTTCAGCTCTTTGTGTGTTGTAACTTCAGTCTACTGGCTGGCTGCAGGACCAACAACAGCACAAGCAAGACTAGCCCACTGACTGATTGTTCCACATATTTTAGACACTGCCCCCTGGAGAAAGTAAACAGCTTCAACATGTAGATGACAGTCTGCAAAACTGTACATAGGCTCTGCGTAGGATCAAGACACAACCATGCCATTCCCTTCAGGATATTACAATAAAACTTCATGTTGACCTTGGGGGATACATTTATGGTGCATAATCCAACAACTAGTGTGCTCCTGGTCACTCTTTGCACCTAACGTACTGCCTCTGGGCTTGGAAAATGTGAACTCTTCAACTGAAAACTGCTAAAAAAAACACTCTCATCACTAGTGATGATCTTTTACATGAAAACTGGGTTAATCTGAAACAGAAGGTTGCTCTCTGTGCAAGTTTGGGGTGCATCGTGAAATAACAAACATTCAAGTGACATTCAAGTGATCAGAAAAAATGGTACTTCCACTGACAGATCTAAAAGTAACTGCCCTGCCGGAAGCAGTTTGGAGGTGCAGGAGAAAATATCCTTTAAGAGATATTTGGGGGCCTGTTCCCAGAACTTTTTGATCACACCTCACATTTAAAATTGTTCTAATAAACTGCTTGTTCCAGTAACAACATGCTTTATATTTGCTTCTTTTCAATAATCATCCTGCCTAAAACCTGAGTCAATATATGTCTATTGAGATATCTACTAAAAGTTTAATACAGTTACTTTTTCACCCAGTGTGAACATATCTTGATACAGACCTCTCGGAATGTTCCCGGTAGACTGAAGAATTTATACATAGCGTAAAAAGGAACCAGCAGCATGGAGGACATGGCCACACCCCAGCCGATTAGGTTGGCCCAGTTAGGGAAGACGTAGTTATCATATCTCAGGCCTGACGATGTCAAAGTACTGGCTATTACCACAAACTGTTGAAGATAGAAGAGAAAAGAAAAGAAAAAAGGGTTAGATCTATTTGGATTGACAATAGTTTTAATGTCTGAGGTCTCTGAACTAAAACAGGCAGAAAAATGTAAAACAGACAGACAAAGAAGAGATTGAGAGAAACACAGAAGAGTGAAATAAAATGACAAAATGTCAACCACCAAAACATTTTTATCAAAACATACACCACACATCAAAGTACCTGCAAAATATGATTGTAAAATTATATGCATGAAACTGCTCTCTCATTCGGACAGGTACATGGAAACTTAGGCATATATACAATAGCTGTTTTCATTAAGTGAATTCACATATGGTGAAAGTAAGGACTGAATGAGGAGGAATACAATTCTAGATTGCTGTGTAGTATGATTATGCTCTCTGTCACATTACTCATCTTCTATGTTACTAACACATTAAGTTTTCAGTTTTCAACAAGGATACGTATTCTTTTGGAGTACAAAAGCATGTCACTGGGGCATTTCCCTATATACCAAAATATATCTGTAAACAATGGTAACTTGTCATTTTCATTACAATGTGCAGTTCTCCTTATTCCCCCAAAATCTCCACTGTTGTCCAGGGAAGGGTGTGGATAGCCATATATATTAAAGGAAGCACATGGCAGTCTACACCCACCTTTGCATAACAGTGAATTTAGCAATGTGCTTCCTCTAATGCACGTGGAGTCACACACTACTAAATCCACCTGCTAGTGAGGAACTTGCCAGGAGGCACACTAATGTTCAAACAATCCTTCCTTATCCCACCCTCCTTCTGGGTACAAGCCAGAGCCTTCAGTGCTTATATATGGTCTCTCTGGTGTAGTAAATGCTTTTTCCTGTGTGGCATTCAAGTTCATTTCATTCTTGTGTTACATTTCGCAACTGAGCTAGCCAATACTGTATCGTGGAGACATAAACTAAAATCTAATGCATGCTGGAATGAATGAAATCTTCATGCAGCTTGAAAGCATTAGGAATGCAAGTTACTGAAGTAAATGAAATAAATACATATATGAAATAAATAAGAATTTCAACTAGTCCAACTGTTGATTCTTAAAACATTTTAGTCTTATCTGGTCTTATCTGCTGAGTTTGTGTTTTGGTCTGGGATCATATATTATGCCTGTCCAGGAATATCAACCTGAAATCTTTTATTTTTGTTTCTCTCACCAGCAGAAAAGCTGGGCTGACAAATTTCCAGCACAGCCTCCAGTAGAGTCCTGGCTTGAAGCCCATCATTCGCTCAATATCTTCGCTGAAGCGATCCACACCTGGGGCGAGCATAAAAAGTTAAGCAGCAAAGGTTACTAATCAGTGTAGGCTGCAGCCAGTTCTTTGTGCCAAGCATCCAGTCTCACTAGACACTAGGAGGGAATGCAACACATGATGGTCTACACCCTCATAGTCCACTGATATTTTTCATGGCTGGCCTGGGCTAACCTGGACCTGACATAACCCATCATGCAACTTATTTACTTATTGAGAGAGACTGCCATGTTATCATTGACATTTTTTTCTGCCTGCCAAGGAAATCTTTTCTATACGGACCTCTGGGTTTCTCTCATTGTAATCTGTAATTTTATCTTTCCGGTTTTGTTCCAGTAAAGTAAAACTAATCACTAAACGTAACTTTCTGTTCACAGTGCTCATAGTTCTTGCCTTGCTGAACCTATGACCAAGTGTCCATTTTTTTTTCACCATTTAAAGATTTGTCACTGATTATTCTTACTTGATAAGTTTGCAGTGCACATTTCTTTTTTTCGTTCCTTAAAATTATGATAAGAGTTTGAGAATAAGTTGGTGAGTAAGTTTCAGTGTTATCTTGCTAATTTCACTTTCTAACATAATTATAAAATGCTGATAATGGCATTATGTAGTGGAAATATATACAGACAAGTGACAAATTAAAGGAAAAGCAAACAAAAAATGTGTATTAAAAGGTTGTTTTGTCAGCTTGTTCAGCCAGAAAGGTTTTAATGCACCTTGGCATTGATTTGCCAAGTCTTAGCAAATCTACTGGAGAAATGAGACACTATACTTCCCAAAAATATTAAACCATTTGGTCTTTTAATGAGGGTGGTGGAGAATGCTGTACAACACATGGTCCAAATATCCTATAGTTCAAAAGGGGTGAGAAATTGTGAGGGTCACAGCATACATAAATGTCATACTCATCAAATCACTCAACTTTGTATTGATTTGCAGAGCGCTTCCCCTCAAAGGGGAGACATGAACAAATTCCATACCAGTAAAATCATAACAGGATTTTATGGGGGAAATGTTCATCTTTTCCCTTTAATTTGTCAACCATCTGTATAATATAAATAAAAAATAATAACTTAACAGCATAGCTAAATACTAAAGAATGCAGTGTGCAATGGTGAATGTCTTACCATAAAACCATGACACTCCAATGGCCTCAATCAACACACCAAAGAGTATAGACGTCCCTGCTGCATACTTGTCTAACAAGGTCAAGACGTAGATCCCACCCTACAAAGGGAGAAAAAACATA
>VUQI01030530.1:48739-68110 GCA_015106735.1 Paratilapia polleni | reverse complement strand
ATAATTTAGTGTGTGTGCAATATATATTTAACTGTTCTACCTTGCAGATAATACATCTGATGCAATCAATCAACAAGTGTCCCTTGACCTAACTGGACAATGGACTGCATATGCTCATTTTGTACTTTAAGGTGACTTAAAGTTAAATTTGTGGAGTTAGCATCTCAACACAGATAAGGAGGGTATTCTGTGTGCATTTGACCTTTTGCACAATAAATCTTTGATTTGTATCCTGAATGGTACAGTCTGTTTCTTTTTTCAAGGATATACTGAAAGAAAGGCATCATTGACTTTCCCAATAATTTTACTGATTTGATAAAGGAAAGAATCCATGTGATTCACTAATATACTACCTTTCTGTCTCCAGAGTTTGTATTTCCACATTCAGTATACATTTGACCCTGTTGCAGATAACACGTGAATGAATAGGGACTAGAGAGAAAAATGATCATTGGCTTCTAAGGAACACCTTTAATCAAATTCTGATTTGTTATTGGAGAGTGATGCAGTAGCTCATTTGATCATTTCTTTGAAAGCATTTGTGATGCCATAAGATCATGAGGCTTGAGTCACTTGCATTTTAAAAGCCTTTTTTTTTTTTTTTACAACTTTTTACACAGCAGAACTTGAAGTATATTACAAATTTAATATATTTAAAGCAGTATCTGCTATTTTAGATAAACATGAATAAGTAAAGAAGCCAATAAACATCCACTGATACTGACATTGGTAATGCAGAGCAGGGCAACCAGGAAGGTTCCAAAAGCTGTGGCAAAAGTGAAGAGCTTTCGGTTTCTTTTGAGGATCTTAAAGTCATCTGTCAGGCCTGTGAGGACTGCCTCCATGCCACCCATCTGTGGGGACACAAAAAGAGACACAAGACACTCAGAGCTGAATCCCAGCCTAAAGTGAACTCCAGTGGAAAGCATACAGTTGTAAATTTGTGATTTCAGTCAGTACTATGATGACTGTGCTTTTGCTAGAAGGGATGCCTTTACAGCACACAAGTCTTAATGATAATGTCTAAGTGTCACACTTTGAAAGTGTGCTTATACATATGATATGCTATAATGTGAATGGAACTGTACAAACTGTACAATATTTTGAGGTACAATCTATGAATACTTATTGTGTCCTAAGCTCAGAATGGTATACAAGGATAAATGTAATTTTTAAATACATACAGTGGTGTGAAAAATCTTTGCAGAATTATTGTAATTCAGACACATTGGAGGGTTTAGGGTGACTAGGCCACTCCAAAGTCTTCATTTTGTTTTTCTTAAGCCATTCAGAGGTGGACTTGCTGGTGTGTTTTGGATCACTGTCCTGCTGCAGAACCCAAGTACGCTTCAGCTTGAGGTCACAAACAGATGGTCAGACATTCTCCTTCAGGACTTTTTGGTAGACAGCAGAATTCATGGTTCCATCAATTACAGCAAGTCTTCCAGGTCCTGAAGCAGCAAAACAGCCTCAGACCATCACACTACCACCACCATATTTTACTGTTGGTAATGCTGTGTTACTTTTACACCAGATGTAATGGGACACACACCTTCCAAAAATTTCAACTTTTGTCTTGTCAGTCCACCGAGTATTTTCCCAAAAGTCTTGGGGATCATCAAGATGCTTTCTGGCAAAACTGAGACGAGCCTTTATGTTCTTTTTGCTCAGCAGTGGTTTTCTCCTTGGAACTCTCCCATGGATGCCATTTTTGCCCAGTCTCTTTCTTATGGTGGAGTCATGAACACTGACCTTAACTGAGACAAGTGAGACCTGCAGTTCTTTGGATGTTGTGTGGTCTTTTGTGACCTCTTGGATGAGTCGTCGCTGCGCTCTTGGGGTAATTTTGGTCGGCCAGCCACTCCTGGGAAGGTTCACCATTGTTCCAAGTTTTCGCCATTTGTGGATAATGGCTCTCACTGTGGTTCGCTGGAGTCCCAAAGCTTTAGAAATGGCTTTATAACCTTTTCCAGACTGATAGATCTCAATTACTTTGTTTCTCAGTTGTTCCTGAATTTGTTTGGATCGCATGTCTAGCTTTTGAGGATCTTTTGGTCTACTTCACTTTGTCAGGAAGGTCAACCACAGTTAATTTATGTTTTAACAGAGGGGCAATCTGTTTTTCACACAGGGCCATGTAGGTTTGGATTTTTTGTTTCCCTTAATAATAAAAACCTTCATTTAAAAACTGCATTTTGTGTTTACTTGTGTTATCTTTGTCTAATATTTAAATTTGTTTGATGATCTGAAAGATTTAAGTGTGACAAACATGCAAAAAAAACAAGAAATCAGGAAAGGGGCAAACACTTTTTCACACCGCTGTATTTAGCAATATCTAAACTTAAACTATTTATTTTGGAATGACATCATATGTCCACTAATCAAAGGTAAGACTGTCAAGTTTGATCACTTGACATAAAAGCTTTACTATGCAACAGCTCCAGAAATTTGTCTGTGGCCTGACCTTAGTGTAACAATATTTACTATTTGTGGTGTTTTATTATTAGTTTCTGTCCTTTAATTGGCATGTCGTTCCCTAAGAAAAACAACCAGGTTTGCAATTTATGACACTTGAAGTCCTGCATACACTGTATTGGTTTCATTTTAATTAAATGTAACAATATGTAAAAAATTTTAAATGTAATGCTCCTGTTACATAAAAGAAAATAAAAAAAAAAACTGTTATATTGTATAATACTTTTATTATGCATCCTTATCTGTTCTGATCTATAAATGATTGGAATTATTGGAATTGATTATAGACATTTGCTAATAAAAAGGGGGTGATTAAATGATCCTTGTCACTTTAAAACTGTATCATACTGAATCATAGTTTCATTTTATTGCTTTAATTCTGCATTATTCTATAATATCTGTAGTCAACAATGATTATCATTCACAGTTTTGTACACTACAGAGTTGCTAGACTTTAGAATGATCTTACATGTTTATTTATCATTTTGTAGAACTGTGTTATTTGAGTTATGGTAAAAACTCAAGTAACTATGGTAATTCCATATCATTCAAAGAGAACTGGACTTGTGGTGTGACTGAAAAACATCCCACAGATGGTCCAATCCAGGTTTAATGGGCAACCCAGCTATACCCAGCAAAGATTCAAATAGCTTTCTTGGATGCTGAAGGCATCTCGTCACACACTCTGTTCTGTATGCACACACTAAAGTTGCGATTAGGAAACCTATAGATACATTGGAAACCAATAGCCCATTTTACAAGCACTGTAAACATTGCATGGTGGTATCATAGTGAGTGAAATAGTGGAGCTATGGCTCCGTGTTTTTATGTGAAGTGGACAGCTCTAAGTGCATTAGTTCACACCTGGTAGTAGAATGCATCGCAACTTGTGTCTCAAGTGACCACTTATGATTGGCTGTAACTTCCTCACTCTGTGTGCAAATACAACCCCAATTCCAAAAAGGTTGGGATGCTGTGTAAAGTTTAAATAAAGACAGAATGCAATGATTTGCAAATCTCATAAACCTGTTTTTCAGCCACAATAGAACATAGAAAACATAACAAATGTTTAAACTGAGAAGAAAAATATTAGCTAATTTTGAATTTGATGACAGCAACACATCTCATGAAAGAATCATGCCTGATTTTAATGTAGTGCAGCATGAGGGGCCAAAGATCACATGCATCCAATATTGATTTTCAACCCTGTCCCTTGCACACAGAGATTTCTCCAGATTCTTGAAATCCTTTGATGATGTGTACAATAGATGATAAAATATTCAAAGTCTTCGCAATTTTATGTTGAGGAACATTATTCTGAAACAATTTTATAGAGTTTTTTGCAGACTGGTGACTCTCTGCCCATCTTTACTTCTGAGAAACTGCCTCTCTAAGATGCTATTTTTTTTATTGATCTGTTGCCAGTTAACCTAATTCGTTGCAAAATGTTCCTCCAGCTGTTTCTTTTTAGTACCACTTACTTTTCCAGCATTTTGTTGCCCCATCCCAACTTTTTAGAGACATGTTGCTGCCATCAAATTCAAAATGAGCTAGTATTTTTCACGAAATAGTAAAATGTCTCTGTTTAAACATTTAACATGTTTTCTTTGTTCTATTGTGAATAAAATATGGGTTTATGAGATTTGCAAATCATTGCATTCTGTTTTTATTTACATTTTACAGTGTCTCAGCTTCATTTCTATCACGCATCATTTCTATCATATGCAAAGACCAAATGCATCATTGGAAGATGTCTTTTCTAAACCTAATCTGCTAGAAATTAAAAGAAAAAATCAAAACAATACACACTGACTCCATTCCTTAGTTTTTTTTCCAGGCAAACCAAAGATGTTTGACACACTTCTAATATATGTCTTTGGGCTTTTTGAAATTTTCACCAATACTTGCCTGTTGTTGTACTTTAATATGACACTGTTGCCAAGCGAATGAGTAGGTATTTCCACTTACACAGAGCATGGGTCACATTGAAAGTCTGCTCAAGTGAGTGGTCACACTGAAAAACTGTTGTGTACACATTAATGCACAATTGTTGTGTACATATTTGTGTACACCGTGCTAAAGATGACCTCTGAATGTGGAGCGAATGAGCGGATCTTTGTAGATCCATAGTCACTCTCAGGTGCATTCATAACTCTGCTTACAGTTGCCCACTGTTGTTGAATCACACAAAACAAATGCTAATACCAAGTGTAAATGGAGCCTTGAATGGGCACTCATCAAAACTGGAATCAAAACATTGTTTTTATTGTAAATGCAAAAGTATATATTATTTGCTAATATGTAAGCTATTTCTATTGGCCATACAAATTGGAAGTGGAAACACTACTTTTTGCATCTGAAACAATACCATAGCTTCTAAAGATAGACAAGAATGTGGAAATGCGCTGAGTTTTGGTAATGAGGCTATCAAAAATGCAAAGAAAAACTGCTATTAGGGGAAAAGCAGCAGAGTCAGAAATACCTGTGAACAAAGACTTCAGGGTTTCAGAACAACTTAATATTAGAATGAAATGTGGCTAACAATAGGTTGCTGACAAACAAAAATGAAAGTGTAATTGCATGAGTCTGAAAACTAGCCACAGGGACTGTCATCTGTACAACAGATTAATCCAGAGTTTTCCTTTTTAATATTGTAATGTTTTGTATCTTTGTGGATTGTGTCTTTAGGTTTGTAAAGTCATATGGTTGAAAAGTGTTATTTGATCTGTTTTTAATTTTATCATTTTTACCCTTCTGCTTGGGCTATAATATTTGTTCTATTTGTTCTATTCCTCTTTGTGTGTACATATGCATGTATTTCAGCTGCAATGTTCATCCATAAGACAGATAATTGTAGCAGAGCTGTCCATAAACAAGTTCTACTTTTAGTCATAATGATACAATTTTACTCTGAGGAGCTGCTGTAGTAGTCGGTGGTACTCACTGCGCTGTCAATGCCTAAAGTCAGCAACATGATGAAGAACACAATGGCCCAAAATGTTGAGCCAGGTAGTGTTGAAATTGCCTCAGGGTAGATGATAAACACCAGACCCGCACCTGTATGTACAACAAACATTTCAACGTGTAGGTTCACAAATAGCTATTTATGTGTGAATGTGCAAAGTACCGTGTATGTATGAGCAAACACTGTATCACAGAAAGTTAAAAATAAAATATACAAACCCAAATCCAAAAAAGTTGGGATGCTGTGTAAAATGTAAATAAAAACAAAATACAATGATTTGCAAATGTCATAAACCCATATTTAATTCACAATAGAACACAGAAAACATATCAAATGTTTAAAGGAGACATTTTACTATTTCATGAAAAATAGAAGCTCATTTTGAATTTGATGGCAGAAACACATCTCAAAAAAGTTGGGACAGGGGCAACAAAAGGCTGGAAAAGTAAGTGGTACTAATATGAAACAGCTGGAGGAACCTTTTGCAACAAATTTGGTTAATTGGCGACAGGTCAGTAAAATGATTGGATATAAAAGAAGCATCTTAGAGAGGCAGAGCTTCTCAGAAGTAAAGATGGACAGAGGTTCACCAATCTGCAAAAAACTGCATCAGAACATTTTCAGAATAATGTTCCTCAATGTAAAATTGAGAAGACTTTGAATATCTCATCATCTACAGTACATAATATCATCAAAAGATTCAGAGAATCTGGAGAAAAATCTGTTTGCAAGGGACAGGCTGAAAATCAGTATTGGATGCCTGTGATCTTTGGGCACTCAGGTGGCACTGCATTAAAAACAAGCATGATTCTGTCAAGGAAATAACTGCATGGACTCAGGAACACTTCCAGAAGTCACTATCTGTGAACACAGTTTGCTGTGCCATCCACAAATGCAGGTTAAAGTTCTATCATGCAAGAAGAAGCCATATGTGAATATGATCCAGAACTGCCGCCATCTTCTCTGGGCCAAAGCTCATTTAAAATAGACTGAGGCAAAGTGGAAAACTGTTCTGTGGTCAGATGAATCAAAATTTGAAATTCTTTTTGGAAAATGTGCACGCTGTGGCTTCTGAACTAAAGAGGAGAAGGACCATTCAGCTTGCTATCAGTGCTCAGTTTAAAAGCCTGCATCTCTGATGGTATGGGGGTGCATCAGTGCATCAGAAACTGGCAGCTTGCACATCTGGAAAGGCACCATCAATGCTGAAATGCATATTCAGATTTTAGGGCAACATATGCTCCCATCCAGACAGCATCTTTTTCAGGGAAGGCCTTACATATTTCAGCAAGACAATTCTAAACCGCATACTGCATCTATTACAACAGCATGGCTTCACTGTAGAAGAGTCTGGCTGCTGAACTGACCAGCTTGTAGTCTGGACTTTTCATCAATTGAAAATGTTTGGTGCATCATGAAGACCCAGGACTGTTGAACACCTAGAATCCGATATCAGACAAGAATAGGACAACATTCCTCTTCCAAAGTGAAGCAACTGGTAAGTAGAGGAGACGCTACACAGTGGTAAACATGGCCATGTCCCAACTTTTTTGAGATGAGTTGCTGCCACCAAATTCAAAATGAGCTAATGTTTTACTTAAAATGCTACATTTTCTCAGTTTTATGTCATGTTGTGAATAAAATATGGGTTTATGAGATTTGCACATCATTGCATTTGCTTTTTATTTACATCTTACACAGCTTCCCAACATTTTTGGAATTGGGGTTATAAAACGCATTACAGCAATACAGGTCAGTTAGTGAAGTCAATGTTACTAATGCTCTTAGTGGTTGTATGTGGAAAATCAAAACATACCCTCTGTTGCCACATCTTCTATTCTCACCCCATGTTTGTCAGCCATGTATCCAAGGACAGAGAAGATGGCAAACCCTGAGAAGAAACTGGTAACGCAGTTCACAGTGCTGGTCAAGAGAGCATCCCTAGATTAAGAAAACACACAGTGACATAATGAGAAGTTAAAAAGGAAGGCAATATTTTTTCTATGTATATTTTCCATTTCTAAAAGTGCCAGCTATCTGACCTTTTGAACCTTGAAAGTACACAATAATTCCAATGAGCTAGTGCCATTCTTTCACATTCTTTGGGTATCAAACTTTGCTAAACCACTGCTAAAATTAGTGTTTCTCTTATATGGTAATCTGTCTCATAGTTAAAGCTTATTTTTCATTGTACTGGGTCACATAGGCAAAGTTAAGATGGAGCCAAATATTACTTGATATCTTTCAAGTGGTTCAAACACTATTAGACTATCCCACAAACACTTTTTCAGAAGAGATTTGTTTAGATTAATGAGAAGTTTTTGTTCCTTGTTCCTGGCCCTGGCAGGTGGTCGGATCGGCAATTACTGTGCTATTGCTTCACTAACTTGCTATTGTTAGACAGAATGAACAAGTTCAGCTTGACCCTGGCCACTTTCTGGGTTTAGGCAGCAGACTCATCTCACTGAAAAAACATTTTGCTTACCCCTTCTGACTTCCCTTCCTACTTTCCTCTGTATTATTTGTAGGCTGTGAAAATTTTATTTTTATTCAGTCTACCTCTTCTGTCTTGTTATTCAGGTCTCTGCATGTGCCCCTACACACAGAAGGCTGTGCATCTTCATTTCATATGACAAAATAACACATTAATTTGAGACATACAGTTTATTAAAATATATATTAAATGCACAAACATAATCAGATAAATAATCATTAAGGCAAATATCTTAAGGCAGTGTAAACTAGTAATGTGTAATCTCATGACCTCATTTTATAACTGGAACCTGCCCTGTTTTAATATTTAATATTTCATTTTATTTCTGTTATAGTTTCCTGATATTTTTCAGTTGATGTATTCATTTTCCTTAATACCTTCCTTTTCCATTTATTTATTGGAATGAAATAGTTTTAGTTAGTGGGACTTTTTATTTATTTATTTATTTAAATAACCTTGTGTTCAAACACTTAGCTTTTTTTTTTCTTAGTTGTGAGAGTGGAAACACAGGTGCACTGTACTATACCTTGTGCAGGATTTCTCTGTCTGTGTTGATTTTCAAACAAAACTCTGTTTTCAGTGCTTGTTTTTCCAGCATCGCTGGTTCTTCCAGGCTGCTGCCTTTCACCTAGCTCATTTTTGCTCATTTGCCACCAAGGGCATAATGCAAATTCCACCTGCCAGCAGTTCACTCACATTTCTAAATGGGACATGAGAGAGGAGGAAGGCAAAAGAGGCCCAGTTTGGGGTTGAGCAAGGGTGAATAAATGAGACAGGACAGGAGAGGAGGGTCCATAACACACAGTATAGGACAGATTTAGTGTGGAGGCCTCTGTGATGACTCTTTGCATTAGGTATCACCCACCTATTTGATAATATACAATTATTTTGGCTAATGAAGCAGTTGAAACTTTCAAACAATAAACAAGAGATGTCTGCTTGGTGTAACATATACAACCATGATCAGTCAAACGGTTTTCTTGCCAACAGCATCTCCCTGCAAGAGCACCACTGCAACCTATTTATGCGGAAAAGATTAGTCAAGCCTCCAACTTGATTGCCTGCTTTTCCTGAGGAAGAGCAGCACTAAAACAGACCAGTCAACATACAGCCTTTGGCTATTATTTAGCAGCTCTTCCTGGCCTGTATTTTATCTGCTCTGCTAACACCTGGACAATGGGGTAAATTGGACAGATTAGAATCACCTTTGCAGCATAATCCAGTTAAAAGCTGAAAAAAGAGGGCATCTTAAAAACAGCAAGATGTTATTTTGCTGTGGGCTTGTTTCAGATGATCAAAAATACAGTGCAAACCCTTACCTGTAGCAGTTGTTGTCAAATTTGTTATAACTAGCAAATGCAATCAGCACACCAAATCCTGCACCCAGTGAGTAGAATATCTGTGTTGCAGCATCAATCCACACCTATGGCAGAAATAACAATATATGAATTCCTCAAAATAAGATTCCTACTTAAAATGTGACACAGACATAGGGTGACTTAAATATACTAACTGCCATTATTTCCACTTTTAAACCAATCTGCATGTCTTTCTTTGAAAAACAAATCTTTATCTACCTGTACCTTTTTTTTTATCAGCCAGGAACACCTGGCTCTATTTTGTAAAACATGTCAGGTACATTATTTATACATGTTCTGCAAATGTTTTGCAAAACATGAACTTTTCTCAACCCTTACACACATACATGAGCTCAGATAGTGGAAGATTGTATCTCAAGATTGTGTGTATAGAGCACATTCATTCATATACTGTACATTCATTCAGTATGGCACCAATGGAATTTAGCATTTAACCCTAAGCATGAGATACTCCACCCAGTGCATAAAAGCAACTCAAAAAAGGGGTCTCTGTAAATCTGCTTAGACCCTGACATGATTGTTATTTTGCAGCAGATAAATTAATAGATCTGAGAGTTTCAGAGTTTAACCCTCAGCTCAGCATGAGGAAAAAGCACAAAAGTGAAAATCTGTATAGCACTGAAACCTGGAATTTCATACTCAGAGTAACAAACATTGTCTCTGACCTCTAGATTGTTGAGTCGCTTGAAGTCAATGTGGAGGTAAGCTTTGATGCCCTCCATAGACCCAGGTAGAGTTATGCCTCGGATCAGCAGCACAAAAAGGACCACATAAGGCATTGTAGCTGTAATGTACACCACCTGGAAAGAGAACAAACAGGTAGAAAGAAAAGAACATCGTATTTTCCTTTTGTCACTGAACCATTTTCTCAATAAACAGATATGGAATGTGGTGAACAACCCAACTCCCCCTCTTTCTGTATTGAAGAGTTGTAAGATTATGTGCTACACCAATACAACTTCTAAAACTACATTATCTAGTAGCAATTACTGTATAGTGATAATATAATTACTGCGATTGTATCCTAAATGTTACAGTGGTTATTGCTCAAAACTGTAAATGATTGTACAGACATTATAGTTGGTATAAAATGATTCAAGTTGAGAAAACTATTATTTGTTGGTCCTACCTTGCCAGAAGACTTGACCCCTTTCCACAGGCTGAAGTACAGGATGAAGACCACCACAACCAGGCACAAAGTCAACTGCCAGCGAGGCAAGCCCAGGTCCTGGATACCCCTACTTTCATGAAGATGCAGCACACCCCGTCTGCAAAAGATGACAGATAATACTATATCATGAGATCTAGAAGACCTTTTTTCCTTTTCATACAGTGTATACTCATTTTCACCTGTTCTCAGTATTTCCTAAACTATTTTTGACCAAATAATGACCCAGCATTGTTGATAGATAACAAAACCATGAATCAGGTATTAAAAAACACTGATACTGAACATATGTGCTTTATATCCACATAGTATTGCCACGCAACAGTGCTTTTAGCACAGGTTGCCCTAGATAAGATGATTTAATTTATTTTTATTCATTTTTTTTTTATTGAAGTTACATCTTAACAGACATGCTTTTTGATGTATAAGCCCACCCAGGTTCTACAGCAGCTCGGGTAGTCTTAAAAATAGTAAGTGAACAAGTACCCTAGGTAAAAAATGGAAGACAAATTGTGGGACAGATGTGCTTCACTCTCAATCAACATTTTAAACCAGTAGCTACAAGATCACCTCAGTTTATCACTCAACAGTGCTATCTAGTAAATCTAAAGGGTGAAAGTTGTGTGAAATTGGATGAAACAGCTATTTGTTGCAAGGCTTTTGAAGTGAATTAAATGCTTTCCTTTCACACCCAACTGCACACAAATGCTTTGAAACTGTCAATAAAGACCTATGGTATTGTTCCACTTTTATCAGACTACTCCTCAAGCCAAACACTACTGTAAGATCAAGGTTCAAAGATTCAAGTGTATTATTATGACATAATGAAACAAGGAAAGACAAATGGTGTCTCTTCCTTCCCTATCTACAGTAAATATTGTTTTCATCTGTCAGGCCATTCTTTGAATGTTTGCTCTAGAGTAGTGGGAAGGAAGTTCACAGCTTCAACTGCTTAGAAAAATCTGTCCGTATATTGTATGGTGAAGGAGCCCAGTGAAGAACTTTACAAGTGTTCATCTGTCACGCTTCAAGCTCCTTAATATGTCTTAAATATTGTCCAGCACACCAGAAAATTCACTTAACACTTTATATTGCATTTACAAACAATTAAATAAATGACATAATGGGAAGAGTTAAATGAGATAACAATGTCTTGATGTGTGCATAGCCTTCTGAATTCTTACCATCACAGTGACTTTTCTTGTTTTCTGGTAAAGTTACACTTGGACAGAGATTATAAGGCTACACACTGGACATACAGTAGATGTATAAACTCACACACTGGCCATGGTTTGCTGTTATTAGGTTTGGATACAACGCCTGGCTTCTATTTAAAACTTGTTTAAACAAAAAAAAAAAGTTTAAAATCTTGAGTCCTACTCAAAAATACTGGGAAATGTTTTTGCAGCGGTTGTTGGAATGCATGAAAAATGCTTTGCAAAGCACCAGTTTAAAATTTTGCATCCATCAGACCATCCATCAGTAGATCAGTCTGTCCCAATGAGCACTTGTGATGGGCAACAACCCAAAAACAAGACAGGCTACATGGTGTTTTAAATTGTTAGATGCTGCCCCAAAGCTGATAAGCACTGGGAGCAGGTTTGGTTTTAATTGGATATCAATATCATGCAGTAAAACATTTAAAAGTACTTTTGTTCCTTTCACATTTGCCCTAAGACTTTCCTCAAGAAAGATTCAATTTAATCGGCATGTGATGTTATAGGCTGATAAACAGTGGAACTGGATTTGGATCTGATACTCAGGTTGCTTACACAACAGCCCAACACAAAAAACCTCAGGGACATGCAAACTGAAGAATGTTCAGAGACAGAATCTGTGAAACTCATCTTCAGCATTTGCTTATCTTTGTCTGATAATATATTCAAAGCTATATGGTCTTTGGGGAAGCAGATGCTCGTGTGAAGACATCAGTTTATTTGGGGAGAGAAACTGAGAGGCTTTGCTCTGGCCTGTAGGCCTTGTCTTGGTGTTGTGTTGTAATGCCCGGGGGCCTCCTTGCTCATCTGATAGCGCTGATAAAGCACTGCCAGTAAATGCGCACTATAACATAAATCCAGGTCCCTTTGGCCCAGTTACTCTAAACACATTTAGTCTTATCGTCACTCAGCAAGCTGGTTGTTCTGCTATCCTAACACTCACTGTTGCCATTAGTCATCTCTGTATACTTGAAGCTAGTACACTATTACATGCAGCCTGGTCTTCGTGTTGGTTACAAAATAAGAAACAGGGCATGCAAAACTAAATAAATAAGAAGGACTAAAGACCTAAAGAGTGTCAAGTTACAGCTCTTCTTAATTTTAGTCTGATTTATTTAATAAATTACGTGTGATTCTATCCTTGTTATTTCAACAAATGTTTAATTGTGTGTGGGACAGAAGTAAAAGCAGTTTTTTCAAGTATCTGTGTAATTAGATATTTTTGTTCAAATGAGGGCTATTTATCAAGTCTAGTTATCCTTGACATGACATCAGATGTGGTTGCTTCAGGCTAGATCTGTAGAGAGTAGATATTGTGCATGCTAATGAAATGAGTTAGTGTTGCTGTCTTTTAAAAAAAAAAGAAAAAGAAAAGCATTTCTAGTGGTAACTTTGGTTGATAAGCTCATCAATTATGTTAATAATACACGTTTACATGAGTAAAACAGAAGTCCTTTTTTTTTTTTTTTTTTTCAGAATCTGTCTTTAATCATGTCTAATGAATCATGTCTAATCATGTCTGATTGCACTTGTCATCAGGGAGACTTAAAGATGGAGCCGAGTGTATGCCCAAAGCCTTTGTAGTAAGTCTAGGAACAACAAATTGAAAAAAGTGGATTATGACGAAAAGTGGATGTAAAGTAGTGTAAACATACAACATACTTACAACCTAGTTACAATGTATTGCTTGAATGTATTTTATATTGCTAACATGACATTTTGACTTTTACCTTGACCATAAAGTAGCTGTTATAGACATTTATAACAATAATGTATCAAATTACACCGTGTATTAAAAAAAGAAATCAGTTCTCCTTCACTTTACTGTTTTGGCTCACTTTTTGCAGTTAGCTGTCTAGCTGTAAAAAAGTAAACATTTGCAACTAATGTGCCAAATATTTGCATCAGGAGTTGGTAGAAACCAAAAACAGGGATAAAGACAGTAAGTCAGCATTGTAGTCCACTTTCTGAAAGAGAAATCACTGTTATAAGAGGAATCGTACTGTAATGTTATTGAGATATTAAGAACCAAATTACTGCAGAAGAGTTTTATGATTCTTACTTTTTTTTTTCACACAAAGGCTAGTCAGTATGTTAAACTTTTTGTTTTCAGAAATTACAGAAATCCTAATTGCGGAATTGTGTAAGGAGAAAGTGTTTCCCTAAGCTGTTACACCATTTCAAAAGCACTTCTTATGAAGCAAACTAGCAGAATACTATGTGAAAGCCAGTAGCTTTGTGATATGTATGGTTTTAAGCAATGAGACAGCAAAGATAAAGGTTTGGGGTTTTTTTTGTAAAGTTAATTGAAGTCATTCAGTGATCTGGGAGTTTAACATTTGGGAGATTTCTTTGATCTGATACTGCAAAAGTTATCATATTAATCACAGAGGAATGCCCAGCAAATCTCTAATTCTCAGGTCAGTTATTTTTGGCAGAGACCACATTTTTGGCTGTCCTTACATGACTCCAATGGCTGACATCTTCCAAGCTAGCCCTGTCACATGATTTAAAATTCAGTTTGATATCATGTACATAAAGTCGGGTCATATTGAGGCACAGTATATGTTTAAAGTACATGTGATGTTAAAGTTATAAAATGCTGTTCCTCTTAACTAACTTGATATAAAAGAAGGGAAAAAAAGTAAAAAAGAAAAGTGTAAAATGCTTTTTGTGTGTCTGTGTTTTTATTTAAATTTCATAATGTATGTCAGGGACATTATAAGAGACTCAAAATTCTTAATAGAAATCTACAGATAAATTCCATAATGGCAAAAGATTTGGTTGTTTCACTCCTACCCACAAAGAGCCAATCAAAAGCAAATATGGGAAATTCTTGTTGATGTGCTGACGCAGAGGTTCATGACATTTTGACATGTGGTTGCAGGCATATAACTCTACTTGTTATCATAGTAAAGATGTATGCAAGCTTGCATACCTTTTCTCTTTTTATTGGCTTAGTATATCCATAACATAAATTGCATGGAACTGGTTCAATGCTCAATGAGCCAGATATGCCAGTTGTGTCAGCCATCTCATTTGAGCCATTTGTGCATGCCTAGTAAAATTATGTATTGCAAAGAAAAAGCTTTTTACACCTTTTTTTGGTCAAAGAGAGAAAAACTTTTTAAATGTTCTTTCTTTTTTGTTATCAGATTTGTTACCAATTCTATACATGCAATGTTTATGTCTCCATGACCATAGAAACCATAGTTATGGCTCTTACTCCATCTATTCAGATAGGTGCTTCAAAATAACTGCACAAATACGTCCTGGTGGCACTGACAAGATGGGTGCCAATTATTTGGGCTTTGATTATTTTTATTTATTTAAACTATAAAGCTGGAAAATCATTATTTTAGGCTGATGTCTGTGTGCAGGATAGGTAACAAAGGAGACAAACCCAAAAGGATTTATCATTAAACACAATTAGCTGTTTGTGAGCAGCCCAAAAATCTACTATATATGGCAAGCTCTGATAAACACAATAGCAAATTACCCTACACCAAATAATAGGCAACTGACAAAGCAAACTTAGCAGCTATGAACATAGCAGAGCATTTAGGAGCTAAAATGCCAGATGTTTCAGAAATGCAAGAAGTACTAAAAGGAAAATTAATGTTGAACTTGAATTGATCAGGTGATCAAACCATGTGGTAATGTTACCACACATTTGCTGAATGTGTTGCTACACAATTGCTTCCTAAAATATTTGTCATATCAACTTTATTGGGTGGTAATATGTGTCATATTTTTCGTTTGCACAGTTTGTGTCTTCTTGCACCATTTGCTTATAGTGTAATGCATGGTACTGAAATGTTCTATGCTATATTAAACACCTAGGTTGGCAAGTCTAGACTCTACCATGTAAAGCACAGCTCAGTTGTGATGTAAGTCTGTGAGGATGAGTGAGTTTTACTGTTGAATTTTGATACACACTATACTCATTTTACAAACTAAGCTCAAAAGGGCTGGTGAATGCACAAGAGTGTAAGAAGTGAGCAGGAGAACTGTTGACTCAGTTGGCCTTCCTCATGCTGTGCTTTGGCATTGCTCCTGTGTTCAAAGCTAGCTGTAAGCAGGAGGATTTATTGTCTCCTACAGTGCAAGATCTGTCTTAAAGTACCCTATTGTTGTCTGTTGTCTGTCTGTTGCCTGTGAGTGAAGTTTAATAATACATCAGGAATATATATTCTGAGTTTTGATTTTATGGAGCCTGTCTAGTCTTTAAGCAATATTGCATCACTGCTTTGAGGATCTGATGTAATTCAAAAGGCTAGAGCCTGCATGTGAATACTGACCTCTTAGTGTTAAATAAAAAGTGTTTTGATGCTTACAAATAAATCAAGTTTGGGGGTTCCTGAAAGTTGAAAGTTTAATGGATACTGATTAAATAAACATACATGCTCAGCCGAATGGGAGTGAAAAAGCTCATTGCACAGCTGTGATGCACAGTCAATGTATTCTGTGCGTCATGCTTAGCATGTGTCCCTTGTATTGTCCAAATCATTTCACAGACTTCCTCTGGACTGCACAGTCAGTCTTCACAGAAGCTAGGGAAGAACTGGCTGTCTTTGAAGTATAAACAGATGGAGCTTTTTCACTGACTTCAAAGAGTGCATTTCAACTTTTTATGTATAACCCTTTCACAGTGAAAACATTTACGGCTGGACGATTACGGAGTCCTCTACTCACGTTTCAGTGACTGGTAGCTTCCTTCCCAGGGATAGCGGTTGGGTTATTTCAGCAAGGTGTAAATGCTATTCTAGTATTATTGAAAAAACACCCTCAAAACAAGAAAACATCACTTCCATATGACATTGTTAATGTGTAAATCGGTACATTGTATTCAATTTACTGACTCAGGCTAGTTGTATCTATTACAACAATATAAATGAAGCAATTACTTGTGTTTTGAATGAAGAAAAACATTCAAACACTGTCTTATGAGTGCAGTAGCTTAATTTATATGTAGGCAAACGTTTTGCCATCAATTAAAAAGTCCCATATATTTACAATACTATGATGAAGATGACTACATTGTTACATTTACTATTTACTGTTTTACTATTTAATTTACTGTATATACTCTCAGCATATGCTCAGCCTTCACATTTTCATAACAGTATTACCAGAAAGCTGATGTAGCAAAAGAAATGTCATGCATGGCTCTGATTTTGAATCTGATGATTTAGTCACTTAGTCAAAAAGTTAGACATTAGGATAATCCCTTACTTATAAAACTAAAAACATGTCTGTGCATTTTTCAGTGCTCTAAATACTTTATTATCTCACAAATTAATTTCAGAAACCACTTACTCATAGTATTCTGCTGCTGGGGTAATCTTGTACTTGGCATATGACGTGCCATTGCCGAGAACAGATCCATTGATGGCTTGGGGTTCAGTGCAGTTCTCACTATTCCAGGTGTTGCCACATTTGAGCCATGGCAGCTCACTAGTCATGGAGGAGAACAGGTAGTGGAGGGACCAGGCAATGATGACATTGTAGTAGAAGCCAACATACAGGGCTATGAGAATCACAGTGTAGCCCACACCTAAGAAACATGAGGATATTAATGAGAAAGGAATTATGACTTATTTTCACAATGTGAAATTCATGCAATTTCCAAGTTTATGAATGTTATAAAACCATAACAAATTATTAATATATGGACATTATAATGTGATTTTCCCCCCAAATAATTTGTAAAAATACATGTATATGGCAGGTAGGAATTTTTTTTTTTTTTTTTAATTAGGTGGATTTCACCCATTGCTCAAGAAAAAGCAGTGTAACAAATAATAGATAGCATGGGTAAATAAAAACAAGAAATTGCAGACGTATCCTTCAGATTGAACATCATTATAATTGTTTGTGTTAAGCCCCCTTTATCATTTTATCATTGCCATTACGTGCACCTATATTTTTTCATCACCACTGTAGTGAAGGATACATACACAAAACTGCCAATTTACTCAATTTTTAAAAGCAGAAATAATGTCAATACATATACCCACTTTATTTTTATGAATTCTGGTATGTTTTTTTTACCTCCTCTGGAATGTGATGTCGTTACATGAAAAAGAGAAGCCCATAAACCCATCACCCACTCATTCTACGCAGGAAAAAAAACAAATCCGCCTTAGCACGAAAGCCAACAAAAGCAGTGAATGGTGCTGTTATAATAGTGGAGACAGAGGTACTTATCTAACAGTATTTCAATACGTGTATTGAAATACTGTTAGATACGCCCTGTATTTGTTAAGCTTTTCTCGTTCTTTGTTAGCATTTGCAGCTGTTTTTGCACATTTAGTCAAATGACTAAGCACACTGTCTGCAGTTTTATCAGTTATTGGTTGTATAGGTCTTTGTGATTAAAAAAAGATTATGCGTCTTCTCAGCTGATTAGTTTTACTCTCTAAGTCATCTCATGCAGACTAGTCCACCAATAGTCAAAGTTTGCCAAGAGCACAAGTGTAAATCATGAGTATGAATATTGTAAAACAAAGTTATACAGCTTCTGGCACCAGATTTACATCAATATGTGAACATGGAGGAGTCTCCTTAGATAAACATTTTACGGAGGCAGCAACCTGCTTCATTGAACAGGAAGATGAATAACAACGTGTGGCAGTGTAGCAAGGAGAAATCGTGTAGGAAGATGCAGAAGAGTGCAGATGATGACGACAGACTCAATCTAACAGTGGTTCTCTTCCTGTTAGATTGCAAGGGAGAGCATATATGTTGTAGCATAAGCCATGAGGTCTATGAAAATCTGTGGCGAAACAGTGATGCACAATGTTCAGTGGTTATTTGGACTATTCTGTTATTGTAGTGTACTACTGCACACAGTAGGCCTATGTTTTGTTTTCAGGTACTTATTATCCACATGTACTCTGCACTGCTGTGGAAATTTTGAGTCTTTTTTTTTCTTTTCACTGCCATTGCAGGATTTGTCCCCTGGACATTACATGCAAATGTAAATGCTCTTTTGCTTTACAATGAGCTCTTGAAATCAACATCTGAAGAATATTCACTTTGGCATATATTAGCAGTCAGTTATCCTCGTAAAGATGACAGTAGGCAATCAGTGTCAGTGAAAACATAGAGGGCAAGACTTTCAGGAAATTAGAAGGAGAAGAAAACAATTCACTCTCATTCTGACAAAATATCTAAACATTTTGACCAGCGAGGTTTATATAACACGAAAAGCACTTATCATTTTGGTGGTAATGACTCACACAGTGACACATAAACTTCGTTTTGACAAATAAAGATTTTAAACTAACTGCAGCCTTCACAAACTCCAATGAGCTCACAGTGTAAATCTATAATCGATCATGTTTTATTTCAGATTTTTCAGGGTGTTTCTGCTTAAAATAAGTGATTTACTTGTAATCAACCACGTTTCTTAGTGTACTGTGAACACTGGGGTGGTTTGGTTTTGTTTCACTCATGCAAAGTCGACATTTGCACAAGGTTGCAAGGTTGCAAGTACAATAGACGAGAGATTAAGAAAAATACAGAGAGATGAAAGAGCCATTGTGACAGATGTTAGTTACAAGTGACACTATGCACCTCTGGGGGGGAAAGGACAGGAACAGAGGGATCAAATTAAAGGGCATGACACTAAACAGAAGCAAAAAAAAAAAAAAAAAAAGACCAAGGTG
>VUQI01030530.1:31309-42436 GCA_015106735.1 Paratilapia polleni | reverse complement strand
GAATTTTTTTTATTTTTAAAAAATTAAAAATTTAAAAATTAAAAAGTTTATTTAAAAAAAAAAAAAAAAGAATAGCTTAGGAATGTTGCTTGAGGACATAGTACTACAGTATTTGCTGTCATTACTACATAAAAATCTTCCTTCAAGTTTTCGAAATGCATTAAATGGCCAGATGGATTTCAGTTTGCGGAGTGGAACTCCGCCAGGACTGATACCTGGTTCTGATTTCGCCCGAGAAAGCAGCTTGGTTAAGTTGAGGCCCAAAGTTGTGTCACATTAATTTAGGAGTGAGGCCTGTCGGTTCTGACCTTTCCTTGCAGCTTGGCACAGTGAGTCCCCCATCTGTATGAGGCCTGTGTCCAGCTCGCATCCACAAACAGAGGCTGATCACTCACTCAGGTCCTGAGGAGACCAAATCAAATTACCAACACATCTCTCCCACAATCTACTGCGACAGGATTGCCCTGCAGGCACAACTGAAATGGACACAGCAATATACAAGAACCATCCAGAGGAAAGTGTGAGGATGGAGGGGTGTGAGGCCAAAGAGCAGAAGCTGCGGGTAGGGAGGGAGTCACACTGTTGTAAGCACGGCAACAATGTGATTTAATTGATTCCATGCCACCTCATCAGTTTTGATTAAAATTAAATGAGCGTCTGTACGTTTGAAAAGGTTAAAACAAATTGAAGGTGGAAATCACAGCTGGTAATCACAGTTTGTGTAACAGCAGGCTTTTAATGAAGAGGCCACTCTCCATCATTCATTTCAGCTTTGTCTGTGCATATAAAGCAAGATAGAGCATCTTTTGTGTTTCTGTGGATGTGCAAGCAGAGTGACTGAGGTTGTATTTAGAGGTTCTTCTCAGCTGAGGAGGATTACACAGTTGTGTTAAAAGATCTCAGCAAAGTCAACACAATAAGTTAACAGATTAACAATATGGACCAAAGGGTGGGGGCTATAAAATCTTTTTTGTGTGTTTGTTTTTTGGGGGTTAAAGAAAGATTTCCACAAATTCTCACATAATGAAAGGGACACACACAATCCAATGCAAAACAATTCAGGTAATTATAGCACATAAATAATAATATTGTGATTACTTTATTCAAGACATGCTAAGATTTTCTGTGTTTTATTTGCACAGTTCTCTAGTTTAAAGTATTTTAATGTTTATATTCATAGTATATTCAGGAAAAAAACCAAAAACTATTTCTTAATACCTACCTATCCATAGGATACAGTAGATATCCATAGTTTAAAAACATGCACAAAATCATTTACTCAGTTTTATTAATACATGCCTGACTTTACCTATTCTAACTTAAAACTCACTGTCTAGCCCCAACATCAAAGTAAGGTATAGTGTAAACAAATAAAATATATTTTAACTTACACAGGCAAGTGGATGAAGAACAAAGGCACATACAGCACAACTGTAATGGGTAACTGCTGGCACCTTGTGGTGGCTTTGGAAAAGCAGCAGTTCAGTTGTACCCTGTTCATTGCACCTATGCCTCATTAGAAACAAAGTCTGTGAAAGTCATTACAAGTTTCTTCTGTGATGAATAAAAAAAAAATGGGAGAGAGGATTGTATTCTTCTTTTATTTTAAAAAGAAAATTTTGCAATGTTAACAAAAAGAAAAACATTAAACTGCAATACACCCGACTAAATAAATAACAATGCCTCTAGTTAATCTGAAAGCATACCCCACTGGAATATGCTGTTGTGTAGAAGCACTGCTGCCTTTTTGCTCACAAATTGCCCTATTTTCAGTAGTTGATTTGCTTTAGTAAACTTAAAGCTGCACAGACACACTGCTGTCTCAGCAACAACAATTTTCAGTAGAAATGCAAATGGATACATATGCAAAGCAAACTTCTGGCTAATTACACAGCCGACTTACAAGGTCTGTGTCCCTGAGCGCTGGAAAAAAAGTGTAATGCACAGCATCTATGCTCACTCTAGACAAAACTTTAATACAGGATATCTTTGGGTTGGCCGACTGGAAGGATCTTAATAAAGCTTACTGTACACTAATTATACTGTAACAAAGAAGCACAAGGACTCTTTGCTTATATTTAAAAATGCGTTGGTTTGGCAATTTTTCCCCACTCATTTAAAGAAAAATTACAAAGACAAAGGATAAGGTACACAAGGTTGTGTTCATCTTAGACAAATAAGGGCAAGCCGAAGTTACACAAAAGCAGTGAAACCGACAGTGATGCTCTGAGGAAGATGTTCAAGTAAAAAACTCAGAAAACTCAGGATCTAACAATAAACGTTCAGTGTTTAGACAGTTACTTAAAACAATGGATAGTTTCAGACATGTTTTCCTCCTGTGACTGGCCTCATCTCTATATGGCACTAAAATTGAAAACTGAAGCTTTCTAAAACTATAAAAATGCAAACACTTGACTATATACGGTTCTGCTTTAGCAATGACTTGAATTTGCTAACTATACTAGAAATAGATGGCAGGCTGATACCATTGTATTTTTCACTTTCAGTGAGGTCAACTGAAGTTCACAGTTATGCTCTGTCTCAGTCATCTTTTTTGTCAGAGGTGCTCTCTTCCTGTTTTTCCCCTAAACTGGGCTGACCAGCGAGTTCCAGATCACCCGGCAATGCCTCTTGGATCGCTTGATATCTTTGAAGCTCCAGATAGGTGGTGAAGAGCTTAGCATATTCAGGGTGGGTTGCAGCAAATTCTTGAAATTCATCTGAAGAATTAGAACAGAGAAAAACATCAGGATACAGTACATATAATAATGACAAAATCCTGTATAATTTTATTTACTGCACTGCACCAAATAACTGGGAATCAAATAGGAGGCCACAAGACCTAAAGTGGCTTTGCATTAGACATTTCACTTCAAGTAGAATCTACTTACTGAAGGTGATGAAACCAGAGCTATCAGCATCAATCGTTTCGAAAAGTTTGGTCATGTTTAGATCCGAAACACCCAAAGCGGAGCACAGCAGAGCAGTAAACTCTTCATGGGTGATTTTCTCATCGTCATCGGTATCAAATAGCTGCATTAAAGAGGACAAAATTTGAGAAATCTGTACGTCTCTTTGAAATGTTTGCACTTTCAGGAAAAATAAAGGTTATTTAAAGTGCAAAAAAATAAGAGAACGTATTACATAAAACAGGAAAAGTTTTGATTACTAAGTTGAAGCTACGTCTGACCTTATGGCCGGCAAAATGTTCACAACAGACACACATTGTTAACGTGACATTATGCAAGCCTCTCTGAATTGAAGGCGGTCTCTGTTCTTCCTACAGTACAGCTGCTGCTGACTGCCGTGCACAGACAGTAAGGGCTGGGCTGGTTGATCTATCTTAAATTCAGTACTTTTTTGCATTTAGCTTATTTCTATTGTAAAATGTATATGCTTTTCATTTTTTACATGAAAAGTAAACATTAACATAGAATTTTTTCTCAGAAATGTCAGTTGCACTTTGCATTGCTACTAGTTTATCATGATAGAGTGATAAAAATACTATAAACAGGAAATGTGTGATGCAATAGAATTAGCATATTTGACTTGGGAAATAAGAAATTTATAAATACCTTTCAAGCTAATTTGCCTTGCAAAAGCCCTAAGTAGTACTAGCTTGGGTGAATGAATAAAGAAAATATTGTTACATTTCTCTCTTCACTCCAAAAGAGTTTTCATAATATTCAGTCCCTAGTAGGATATCATCAGTATCAGAATATTAGTTCTCTCTCACCTGGAAAGCCATTCGTAGAACTTCCTCAGTGTTAGATGGCCTGCACAAGATATTGACTCCGATAACATACTCTCTGAAGTCAATGGTGCCATCTCCATTCTAGCCAGGGTCAAAGAGACAGCAAAAAGAATACTTGAGCTGTTAAATGCACAGGTTATTAAATGGATAGTTTAATCATTTATAGTGCAAGCTCTTGTTGTGTGCTGATAATTTCTGCATTGCTGGTATCTGGGAATAGTGACAATGCAATTTGATTAAGTCTTTTCTACTATAGGGGTTTGACAGCTAAATTTAAGAACCAACTGCATATGATACAAAACAATACTCAGTATTTATTAAATGCATACTCTTTAACTCATGCTGGAAGCGATGAACAAAGAAGAGACAACAAAAGATATGCACCTCAATACTTTTTCCCCCTCCAACTGATGAAGTTGTTGTGAAACAGAAATTTTCAATTAGATTTTTATTTCACTCATAAAACTGTCATATCCTATTATATGTTTTGATATGTCTGTTTTTATTTTTTTTGTTTCTGTTAAAGTCATTTTAATTGTCCGGATTTTATTATTTTCAGACAAAAGCTTAAGTGAGGGCAAGTCTCTATTGATGGAAAATTTAAAAATATGCATTTTCTAATGAAAAAGGGGGATTTTTTTTAACTCAGTGAACTGGATATTAGAATTCCTTTTTATGCTTTATTCCCATTTTTCCACTCAAACCTCTGTTGGACATATCAGAGAAGACATCCAGATGGCTTTGATCATAATTTCCTCTTTAAAGTTGCATAACTTCTGAACTCATATCAAAACTGCCCCCTCAACTTCACTCTCATGGTACATCACTGATATGCAATTAATGCAATATGTATATTATTCTGTAAGTTCAATATTAGCTTTAAAGAATTAAATATAATAACCGTTATATTTTTCTTTGTTTGCAAGGGCAAGTTTTTCTGAAGTGCCTAGACATACAGAAATACTAAAGCTGTTTGTCAGCAAAATGAACTTCAGTATTTTATTGATCATTCACAATTGTACAATTTGCCTGGGGCCACACATTTCAATACATCCATTCAATCAATTTAATTCATTCGTTTGTACAGTTTTCCAACTGGTGCCGTGGGCAAACCAAGTACTGTTGTCAAGTGGTGCACTGCCACAGTGACATTTTAAATGGCCAGTATTTGCTTGATTTCAAACATCAGGTAACCAAGTATTTGGTATACAGGTCTCTCACCCTGTCAAACAGTGCAAACAGCTCCTTGAGGACTGGGTTGACGGGAAGCTTTAAGAAACTGGCAAACTCCTCAATAGTGATGCGTCCCCCCTTACAGGAGCTGGCCATGGCTGCGAAACCGTCTAGCTCCTTCCTTACATTGTCCCACTTCAGACTAGGTGAGTAAAGCATAATGACAACAGTTTATGTCATAATAAACATTAACAACAACAAAAACCCTTTAAAGCTATATTTGTCAGTGTAAACTTCAAGTGATGAAGTTTACACTTCAGTGAGGCCTTACTTGAGTTTGCGACTAATTTTGGTGAACTCAACCAAGCCGGCCTCCATGGGAAGTGTTAGCTCACCAGCTGAGATCATCAGGCGGCAGTCTTCATATGTGTGGTCTGTCATTGGGATACCCAAAGCCCTGAAAGTAGAAGGTTTGCAGATATTGCGGTCAACTCAAATGCTTTACAAGAGCTTGATGAAGCACGCCAGGAAGATATGCAAAGATCAGAGCACGGCAATAACCAAAGTCACTGCACAATAGTGTAGATTTAAAGACAAAATTAGTTTGATAAATTGCACACACTCCACAATACTGACCATTTGTTTATTTTCTTATCAACGTAATAGTATTTTGTGTGCATAACACTGTATTTATTACTTGTTTAAACATTTATATGTTTCTGTTGCAATTTGTTCCACTTTGCACTGCAGTGGAATGTGTATTTGTACAGAACTTCTTAACAACAAGACAACATAAATTGCTTTACATAATACATTACACACTTAAGAGTAATGTACACTTACTGGGCCATAGTTTCTCGCACTCTGTTGGCAAACAGAGCTGGGCTTTTCTTCTCCTCTTCTGTGGGGATATGCAGTGGCAGGAACTGAGAAACATACAAACAGATGACAAGTTTACGATAAAGGTCAAAAAGAAAGTAAACTCTCAAACCAAAAAGAAAAAAAAAAAGCCAAAACTCCCTCTGAAGAAAACAAATGTTACCCTTAGTTTAATAGGGTAACTTTGTACAGCATGTATCTAAAATAAGTAAAACTCTTTAAACTACTTCATGACATAATATTAGTTTACACACACACTACATGACTGAGGTAAGTGAAAGCTCTTACCTCAATCTCTACTGTTGTGTAGAGCTGGCACAGTGTTAAAAGCAGAAGTGTCTTCCTATATATTATACAAACCAGAAAATCTGTTATATATACACATTCAATAGAACCACAGGGTGTTGAAATATAAGGCAATCATATTAGTGTACAATACTAAGGTTTTTTTTCTAAGAAAAAGTAACACACATGAAACTCAGAAATCTCAAGAGGCAAAACTGTATAAAGCACACTCACGACTTAAAACCTTGCCACGTCCAAGTCACTGTATCCTAGAGAGAAAAAAAAAACAATCTGAGGGAAACTTATTATGATTCATATCATTAACACTGGCATAGGACCGTTACACATATATATTTTTTTACACATATACAAGGATGATAGCCTATACTCTACAGTTGTTTGGCCTACTGCCAATCCAGGTAGCATTAATCTTCTCTGTAAACCAGCGAGTAATTTGTATTATCAACTATATATTTTTTGAAATGTTAGGTGAAATGTTTTAATGCTGTTACAGACACTCACCAGTAGGGTTGTCCAAAAAAAAAAAAAATCGATTCTCAGATACTAATCAATACTAAAAATTACTATCGGATTAGATACTCATTTGCAACAGTACGAATACCCAAAGTGCGGCCTTTGCCTCCTCCACTTGACACAAAACTTCACACAGCACATCTGCAGACAGGCAGGCACACAGACCCTCCCTTTCACGAAGCAGCTGAAGCAGTTGATGTTCACAATACAAAACAACACTTTATGAGGAATTTCCAGAGGTCAGTAAGGCTCCCGTTTCAACAACATTGAATAGCTATCATAAATGTTAACCTGGATGACCCACACATTAATGTTAGCCGCTAAACTATTAGCAATTACCCGAAACCCAGCCTCAGGGGGTCATAAGCTATTGTACACTGCGTGCCAGTCCCAAGCCCGGATAACTGGGAGGGTTGTGTCAGGAAGCACATCCGGCGTGAAATGTGTGCCAAATCAAACATGTTGATACAAACGCTGTGGCAGCCCCTGGGCAAAGGGAGCAGCCGAAGGTACCTTGATCTAACAGCCACATTAGCCGTCTGTTATCATTAAGGTAGCGGCTATGGCTAATAATAAAACGCGTGGGAGCTAGGCAGCCAACGTGATCAGTCCTGCCCGTCTGTAACGCTGTAATAAACAGGGGTAATTTAACAAGATAACACAGTTATTTGCGTCTAAAAAAGTGTTAGGTTTCTCTTAACGCTTCTGAGTGAAGCTGAGAAAAGTCTACCAACAACTAAACAGAAAAAGTGGCGGCCTACCTCACTGATCAGCAACGAAAATACGGAGCCAAGTCACCAGAAGCACAGCAACACCTCAGCCAACCCAAAAATACTGTCTTTGTTTTTTGGCACTACCTAAGAGAATCTTAAAATGTCTGTCATATATACACCTTGCAATTATGTTCATATATATATATCACTCAACTTAAAAATTGTGTTGTCACTGATATTCTTGTTTGTATTGTTCTAATCTTTATTTAAAAAATGCCTAATAATTTTTTTGTCATTTTACTCCCTGGTATAGAAAATGGTATCGAGTATCAAGTATTTTCCTGGGTATCGAGCTTGAAATTCTAGTATTGTGACAACCCTACTCACCAGTGTGTTAGGATATCTCAAAAGCACAGGCTGCACGGGAACACCTGGGATGAAAGCACCTATACGTGGGGTGTGGTACACAAAGTATTATAAAACATGCAACATGTAGACATGTACACATGAATGACAGCTGCATAGCTGTAAGACTGCATGATTTTACTATAATGGCATTGCCATTCTCTAACCACATACAGAAACACTTTTGTGGGTACTGGTTAACAAGACGTTAGAGCACAAACCACATCAAAAATTGATGAAATGGAATAATGTAGCATGAAGTGTTCTCTGTTGTGAAATGTATTTGCTAAGTGGATTCGATTTAAGCAAAGAGGAAATAGTACATGTGCTATAATATGAGTAGTAGATGGAAGTTTTGCAAATTGTTGTTTGTTTTTGTCTGTTATCTTTTTTATTTGCATTCAACATGTTATGTTGATAAAAAGGGAAAAAAAATAGCAGTTACACTACATAACATTTACATTTTATATCTTACCTTGTTTGAAAGTGATAAGACATGAGCGATTTGTACATGTTCCTTCTGGAAATATCAGAACCTGAGGAACAAAGCATCCTTGCTGAATGGTAAAATAATAAATTACTTTAATCAAGTATGCAGTGCTTTGTTGCTGATGCTTATAAAATGCAAAGATTGCTTTTAAAATAATCTGAGTCAACACTGTATATAGTTTTGCTCTTTTAAAACTATAAGAAACTATAAGAAACCAGAATTATACAGCATGGTCCACCAGAACTAAGAAAATCTGTGAAGCCAAACTCATATCCTTTTGAGGTTGCTTAGCTAGTTAGTTTTCTCTTACAATGTATACACATAATAAGTTAATCTAAAAGGCATTTTTGCTTGAGGATGACTGTGCAGTGACAGACCTGTGGCCACAGGCCTCCTGACTTGGCTCTACTGTCAATCTCCTGGATTGTGTTCTTTCGGGAATCTGGGTCTGTTCTAGACACCAGCACAGGCTGGACACAGCGAAGACACCCTGCAGAGTAAGCAAAACACTAATGGTAATGCACATACTTACAGTGGAATATAATCATCTTGATCATATTTTTGAGTAATTTTGTGCACAGGCTTTTGTTAACTGCATTGTTTTGTAAGTGTTAAATAAGGGAGGACCTTTTCAACAAAAGGTCACTTAAATATGATATCACTGTCTGACAAATCACATGTGACAGTTATTAAATGAAACAAGCTCTGCGTTGTCATGACTACTCAAAAACAGTGGTGAAAAGACTCGTATTAATCAACTTCATAGCTCATGTTTACTTCACAGAGTACATTTGTAAATTTTTACTTATGATAACAAGGGTTTATGTAAATTACAATTCCAAAGTACTGAACTGATTGATATCTTGCAGTATAGGCAGTATTGCATATATTATAAGCCCTCTGGCAACACGCTCTCATAGAGGGTGTGAAATTGTGGAGTCAGATAAGGACAGATGGAAATAAACTATAACAAACAGGTTTTGCCCCTTCCTGTTCTGAAAAAAAAATACAAAAAGTGTCTCACTGCCAAAGATGGGTGTAGCCAGGTTCTCAACACGGGAGACGGTGGAGGGCAGGCCGGCTACAATGCACACAATCCCGTCAAAAAAGGTGGAGTGGGGCGCCACAGCCAGGATGGGAGCCTCATGGCTGCTGGCCTGCTTACCCTTGACCACCACTCGAAAACCCATGCAGAAGTAGTAAGCCCTCCCCAAGGCAGCCAACACTCTTCGACACATAAATCTGGACATGAAAAAAATTATTTTTCAATTACCAAACTTTTGTCAGGAAAGAAAAATGTGAATGGGGAATGGCTGTCTATCCTGCACAACAGTGCAAGATAACTTAAATAAGGAAATCATAAATTCTACAGATAAAAAGGGCTGGTGTAGTATTTTAGATGGGTTAACATCATGTTTCTTTAGAATTTCTTTGTTAATCAGCTCAGTGTATTGACGGACCCAAAAGTGACCGAAATGTTGTGGTAACAGGATGAGTTTCCCAATTTTGTACTTTTCTCTAGCCCTAAAGATGCAAAGAATGTTACCCCCACCAATTACTTCCTCAAAAGCTCCAGAAATGGAGGATGTTTTTATAGAGACTGAAACACAAAATGATGAATGGCAATATGGAACTTTCTAAAACAGAGAGTGCAAAACTACAAATATTTAAAGCTACATTAATCTGTCTTAGAGTAAAAGGATTTAACCTGAAACATCGGTCAGTTGAGTTACTATGGTTAAAGTGTCACTTCCTATATTACGCAGCATGGGCTTAGGCCCTGGTTTAATCTACCAGATATTATTTTCTGTTCCTTTGACCCATTTGTTCCAGGCAATACAAGTTAGCTTCATAAATAAAAAAGTTTGAGTCTTAGGATATTACTCCTGCTCTTTTGTAGTAATAGCTTTTAAAGACATTTAACCACCCCGAGATTATCTGAGCCTGCCAGCTGCAGAACAATATAAATAGATAAACTTGATGAGATAAGTTTTTTTTTTTTTTTGTCAGTCACCTTCAACGTGTAGTCATAACCATAAAAAAGTTGTGGTCTAGGGTCACAAGAACTGTGTGCACTGTGAAGAAGTGTGAAGAAGCTAATGCACACCCTTTTGAAAATGATGCAGCCTGTTTAGTACTGCAGCTAAAACACTAAATATTTTACATTCAGTAATGTGAAAGTCCTGCTAAGTATCTTCAAACATATTTATATATCATTTTGAGACTTTGTGTACAGACATGCAGCATGGGCTAATATGTCCAGCAGAAGGATCCATTAAACTACATACAACATACATACATTACAATTACATATAATATTACTAATTATATTTTCTATTTTACCTTTAGACATTAGAGGTTAAAATAGCTACATCATTTTTTTCAGTTCTCATTAAGCCCCAACAACGACCACTGACTACTTCCTTTCTGAGGGGAACTGAGCTGAAGTAATGCTTGTGTGACAGATACGATCTAGAAAAGCATGATTCGGCATAAGCACATGCAGCTGCACATTCTTCAAGTCATGTCAGGAACTGTTATTTTGAGAATGCGCTGCCTTATCTCCAGTATACGAGGCTTATTCTCCTTTTTCGTGCCTCAGTAAAATTCATTGCTTTATTTATTCCTGAATAGCTATGTTTAGACGCACTAAAGTGTTTAGCAGCTGGCTCTCTCTTTAATAGTTAAGTTTAATAGATAATGATAACATGATGGCCATGATGATTGCAGCGACTTGGCAAACACAAAATGTATGCTGGACATTGCAGTAAAAAAAGGCAAGTGGGTTTCTGATGTCCTAGGTTGGCCAAACAGCAGACCAAACTCAATTTTTTTTAAGCAACCAAGTTAAAAAAAAAAAAAAAAAAAAAAAAAAAAGGAAAAGTCAACACAGG
>VUQI01030530.1:14935-27539 GCA_015106735.1 Paratilapia polleni | reverse complement strand
AAACCCTTCAATTTTTTTTTTTTTTTTTTTTTGCCTAGAAGGCATCATTGCTTGCTGAATTCTGGTATATGAGGACTTTTACTGAAAAAGGCAGAATGCCAGACTCGCTGATAGAGCTGACTGGATTTTCCTGCAATTTTACCAGAAGGAATGCCACTGTGCAGACAGTAAACAAGCACATATAAAAACACTAGTTTCACAATCAAAGCACATAAAAAAAAAAAAAGACTGCTGCATTGGTGTCGTGTTTATTTTATGTTGTCAAGGGTTTGTTTAGATTTAAATTATCCATACTGTTACAGTCATTAGTTAAGTGGGTAATTTTTTTGCCACATTGGAGACATGGCTCTAGAGACGGTGGTGTCAGTAAGCTCCCCATTTGCTCCAGACTGCAATATTTCATATCGTACCAGACATTCATGATTCCCAGAAAATAAAACTTTTAACGCTGGGGAACATGTGACTTTTCATGTGCTACCATCATGAGGTTGACATTCCTATTTTCCAGTCAAATGTCTTGACATTCCTTTGGCATCGATTACCACAAAATGTGGACCAATCAAACATCTGTGCCCTCCTTAGTTTGAGCTGTACTTTATGTTTAGTACTAATTAGAATATGATAACATTCTAACACTATATACCTATTAAACCTGAGCACCTTGCTCATGTATCATTTTTAGCCCAAAACACTACACTGCTCTGTGCCTAACACAGTTGCAGGTGTGGCTGTTTATGCTTTACTTTAAAACTCTAATAACTTGAAAGTTTGAAGCCAGTGCTGCTTGAAATATAGTAGAAAATACAGTTAGAAGGTATGATAAACTGGGAAATGGTTTCCGGTAATGTCATATATATAATTTGTAGCAGAAGACTATGCTCTAAAACCTTCATCTGTGCTTGAATGTTACAGCACATTTAATTCATAAATAACTCTTCCTGCTAGATTCTGGCCAAATTTACTTCTTAAAATTATTATTTTTATTTTACCAATGCCATTAAGACTGAAGGCAGAGTCTATGCCGTCTGGGATGCCATTCCAGGAATCCGCGATAAGTTTTGGGAAGCCAGGGTCCATTGTCTTGCTGTTTTCATCATATCTGTAAACACACAACAATGAAATCAAATCCAAGGTTTTACATATGAGATATGTAATCTAGCAATAGCATGAATACAGCACCAAACAACTATTTGCTATGTAAAAATATATAGTGGAGCAATGGCATCTTTATCAGAGAATGCCTGTCTTTCTCTGTTCATTGTTTCAGTAGCTAAACCAACCATTAATTCCATAAACTGCTGGCCCTTTCCTGCATCTTTCAGAGCGTAGAATGAAAGTAAAAGGAGTAGAGTAACGGTCCAGATTGTTAAGCAGGTGCCTCCCATACCCAAAGAATTAAAAAAACATTTTGTAATGCACATTATTATTTATGCACACTCCTTCCATTACAGTTCAGTATGAGAGTCTGTCCTGCTGTTTTGCTGCTCTCCTTTGTTCTCTTGTTTCACCCTGTGAAACACTGGTGTACCCAGATCAGTCAGCTTAGGGCAGCATATCATGACTATTTAATGTATTATAGAATGTTAGTTTGGGCTAATTGTTATGCCTGGATTTGTTTTTGTTTTCTGACTCTCATGTACTCGCATGACTCTCATGCTTTGTGGTTGTAAATTCACCATAAAGTGACAGGGGAAGTGCGGCCAGTGCACCTGTCTGTTTTGGTCTGAGATGCTGTATTCTAGTGCGGCATCCAGAACAGGTGGGGGGAAATGAGGTAGACATGACTTGTCTTTTTTTTGTATTTTTTGTTCGAAAAAGCTTGTCTTGTACTATGGCATCCACTGATTTGCATCTTAAGAAGTGCTTCAGAGTTGCCTCACATACACAGATACACACACACTCATACTGTTCCAGATAAAACAGTTAGTCAACAGCCCTATAGCTTCCCGTGTTGTGCAAAACCCAAGAGCTGTTGAGCTACAGTACTGTTTAGGTCACACCAAACACTAACTCAATCCAGATGCAGCACAGCACTGCAATAGTTTCTGACACCAATTGCAAAAGCTAGGCTGAGTTAGATAATAGTTTAATTAGATTAAACTGCACAAGAGTTTACTCTTCTCACCTCCAGAATTTATCCCCAGCAAACAAGTAAGTCTTTCTGTTCTTCCGAAAGTTGAAGGCAGCGTCAATTTGCTGCAGGTCAGTGGGGAGACCAAAGCTGGACAACCTTTTCGGGTAGCCTGTCTCCAACTCGTCAGCTCTGTAAATCCAAACTTCATTGCCTGGGAGAGAAGAGTAGGTTAAAAAGTGGAACTATGGTTGGTTAAAATAATACTGGAGACATAAAATACGTTATACTAATGGAAGATAACTATTTTAAGACTTTCAAATCAAGGTTTTATCCTTTATTCCTTCAACTTTGAGATAATGCGTCAAGCATTTCCTAAACCACTTTAATATCTTTAAAGTTGATGAATATATTATGTAAATCTCATCAGTCTTCAGGAAAGTTGTCATATTTGTAAAATGCTGTGAATGTTTCATAAACCACTAATAAGTATGTTGGAATATCTCAAGTATCCCAAGAGTGCACACTGCACTCAAGTGTGCTCAGCCAACATTCCAGCGTCTCCTAAAGTTTCAGGTAATAGAAATGGCTGACCATTAAGGAAAATGCAACCAAGTGGTAAAATAGTGAAGACAAATCTTTATTATTCACTGGAAGTAGCTGAATCTCTTTCTTTGTCAAGTGCAGGATTATGTCGGTAAACATATGTAAACTGTGCATTTTTCAAAGTTTCTTGCTTTCCCCAAGATACCTGAAAAGAAGACTGTTTTTTCCTCCACCGGATTTTCATAGGCAGCATCTAACTTGGCAGGCAGGTTGGGCCAGTAGGTGGCCACTAGCATTGGTCCGTTGGGTTTGCTTCTAAAGTTGACTGACCTGAACAGGAACCTAGCAGAGAGAGTGAGTGGGTGAGCAATCATGAGCTAGATAAGTGAGGGAAGAAATGAGTGAAGAAGTAAGAGTGAAAGGAACAGAGGGGGTTGATGAGGAGGTGGGGAGAGGGAGAGAGAGAGAGACAGACAGAGACAGAGACAGAGAGAGTGAGAGAGAGAGAGAGTGTGTGTGTGTGTGTGTGTGTGTGTGTGTGTGTGGTTGTGTGTATTAGAGATGGGGGTTTTAGTGCAAGTGCTTCACTGGCCGAGCCAGCCACAATGGTCTGATTCATGAGCATCTGGTTCTCGTTAGGACTAAGGCTGCAGACGCCAGCGGAACAAGACCCATCTTGCCCGGATTTCCAATACACAGCTGCACAACAATAGCAGCTTACCATACTCTTTTCCACTGACCTATTTTTTAGAAAGAAGAAGATTTGCCAGAAACAAAGATCAGTTGTTATAATGATAAAGTGAAGATGAGCGTAAAACTTTACAAACAAACATAAATAGTAGTGTGCATACATAACACTTGCCCAAAGTTACATTTGTCAGAGTGAAAGATGGGACATATTCCAGTCAGAACTAACCATCTACGAATGTCATTATTTTATTTGTGTTCTTGTGGATCAGTTTGCTGTTCATGCACTAACAATATCCAGAGGGTTTTCAGTCTGTACCAGAGCTTTAATTTTATCCTTTCCTCCCTCCCTTTTCTTCCTGTATGTATTCAATAAAAGGAAAAACATGATCTGCCTTGGGGTGGTAAAGAGAATACACTTACAGAAAATATTCAAGTGATTTTTCTAAACCACCCCTATTGTTGTAGATCTTGAACGTGTTTTAAAATTTTTGTACTACCTTTATTTTGTACAGCATTAATACATAATTGCTAAAAATCCTAACCTCTGAAGCAGATAATCCATCGATCTTGGATTTGTTCTTAACGAAGCACTGTTAGCACACTTTTCCAAGGTATTTCCTTGGGAGCTATGATGGTAACAAAAAAGTTAGGTTTAAGGGGGTGAATGCTACATCCTTTTAGACACGGATTGTGGTGTACATAAAAAAATAAAAGATTCACATTCTATCTACTCACAAACCAGAAGAAATAGAATAAAACAGGTGGAGGATAGATCAGGTCTTTATCATTTTTGCATCTAAATTTGTTCGAAGAGTTCCAGATTTCTGCATGAAATGTTCAAATGCAAAGTTTAGTCACAGGTATGTGTCACTGTTTGTGAATGAGGCCTATTGTGTTTTTATACTGTGATTATCTTTAACTGCTACCATTCAACAAAAGAGGTTCTGTAAAACAGAAGTCTTTCTTAGCAGTTTTTCATCAGCATCCGCACAACAGGAACAACATTCTCTATTGGCTTTGTGCTTACTTGCAACAGACCTAACTAGCAGGTTGGCCAAACATTTTCTATAAGTCAGACTTTATAAATATCTTGTCCTTAAGCCTCCAGACAGACAGACCCACTTATATGCTGAGCTCAGGGAGTGCTACAAGTACTACTCATTGCGTTACGTCAAGATTTGTCCCACATCATAAATATGCTGAGCCAAGAGAATGAGTGATTCCACTTTTACAGTGGGAGAGTCAAGCGAGTTTAGCCCCAGAGCCCAGAGGGTACAACTCTTTCTGAAAAGCTATAAAACTTTGCTTGTACCAGAGGTCTGCAGCACAGAAATCTGACATGCCCTTCAGGCAACTTATGAAGTCAGAGCAACAGGCCCGTACTAAAACTTTACTAATCCCAGACTTCAGTGAGATATACTGTATATTCACTACAGGGATTTGATAGAACTCTGCCTTCATTTTCTCACCCTGATCTTCAGATTAGTTTTAGAGTTTAAGTGCTTGATTACATTTTCACACAGCAACCTAAAATTCATGTCACACTGAATTAATGGTGCTTGAAAACATCACAAAGTTTGGTACAAATGAGCTAACAAAGCTAGTGAACATATATGTATATGTAACCTTTGGCCACCTTACATTGAACCAATTTGCTCTTCCTCACTGAATACCTTTCCTCTGCAAAATTACAGTTGGATCATCTGTTAAATTATGCCCAGGCATTAGATGCTTAACATTGCTGGCATTCTGCCATTTAGACACACTGTAAATAATTTTTACAATAATATTTCTCATTCAAACACAACAACAGTGACCTGACAGCCAAGGTATGCAAGAAAGTTTGAGTGAGTACATCATAAACTTGTGCTTGCCTATCCATTAATGTGACTGTGTGCATTTCAGACTTGAGCAACATTGAAAGTGAAAGTAAATGTTCCTAGTTCATGCCTAGTAAAAAGAACCATGTACCATCATTTAAATAAGGAATATAATGACTGTTAAGTGTACTCATACCAAGCATTTAGATGTTTGCATATGTATCAGTTCATGGTCACATAGAAGGAAAGATGGTAATGATATATCTTACTTTTTCTGAGAATTAAGTTTCAACTCACTTGATGTCCAACAACTGGTCCAGAGTATCATGGCTCACTGTGAATTCTCTCCTGCTCTGTCGATCACTTCAAATGTGTAGATGAGAGCCAAAGCAAGGTGAAAAATATTCACCAATAAAGCAGGACAAGTGTCTGTCAGTGAGAAGAACCAAGCTAACTGAAAGACTCTGCTGTGTTTTGCCGGTCTATTTGTTTTTGCCCCATGAGTGGTCATGAGAGATACACAGCTCTTAACCTTGAAATTACAAAGAGTCAATGTTTCTGTCAACGATGTCAACAGCAAGAACATCATTTGTTTTTCCTATCAGTTCCTTTTTGTATCATACCACTTGGGTAAGCTGTCCATAACAAACTTCAGCTGTTGTAATGAAAATGTTCATCTTCCTACGGGAAATACAATGACTCACAAAGACTGTTGACTGAACCACAGGGCTTCATGCAACTTTTCTTTTACACAGAGTCAGCCAGTAGACACACACTAAGCCTACATGACTTTGGATTCACTGGCGCCGGTGGAGAAGAAGACTGTAGACTGTGTTTATGAGCGATGATTATTTTGGTTGTCACTGCAGGAGTAGAGGGACAGTTTGTTTTCAACTCTTACTAATTCTCGCATCATGAAACAAGCATATAACCATAAGCTTCAAGTGGCACAAGACTGTAAAATGAGAAACAATAATTAACAAGAAACCTCATGTCAAACTACTCATTGTTTGTGGTGCTATGATTGTGAAATCCAGCTGGTGCAGACTGCCTTGTTTCAGTTACACAAGATTATAAAGCCAGAAGTAAGCTATTTGGTTTTCTTTATCACTCTTCCCACAAATCACAGACAGGAAATTTAACAGGACTTTGGCAGTGCTTGCAATGCACATGAACTCAGCCTTCACATCACATTTAAGACTCAAAGAGCAACTGGCAGCATTTCAACTTGCATATTCAGAACTTTTTGTCAGGGCCTCTGATTTTTCTTATACTCAAGTCTTGTTAAAACAACTTGCTAACTTAGATGATTACCTGTCTTTGAAGAAGAAGGTTTCTCCTCTGATCTGTGCTACAGCATCAAAGATCACTGGCTCATTACAGATGTCCATTGGGGTGACAGGACCCTGGGTTGGAGGCAAAGGCTTGTCTGTTGGCACACCTGTTGTAAGATTTACCACAATATTTAATCTTTAAAGAGGTCTGTAAATTGCACACTCACAGTACAATCATCTTTCCTGGCACTTCTTGGTATTAGACCACACATGGCATTTTCTCTCACCATAGAGCTCCTGGATGCCATTGATGTCATCATTGGAAAGCCTGAAGTCTTTAATAAAAGTGTAAATAGGGGCCATCAGTGCACCGGGGTCCTGAGAGTGCTCCAAACCAAGAGCATGACCAAATTCATGGGCTGCCACCAGGAACAAACTGTACCCTAAAAACAAGTTAGATTAAATTAAAATCTATTATGCTTCCACAGTAAATAAGGGAAGATTCTTCAGAGCTTGAAGTTAGGGTAAAAAAAACCCCAAAACAACTTAATGTCTTGTCCTTTGTAGCCAATCCCTTGGCTGTTAAAAAGACCTATCCCCAAATACCATTGGCCAATGCTTTACCTTGATCAGGACAGAAACCCCATTTGCGGTCATCATCATAACTCTTGGTGGTGGCACACCACATTTTGCCATCACTGCGTCCGGAGGTGGTGCAGGAATCGTAAGAGTCTCCCAGAAAGGTGAAAGGGAAGGCACAGGGGCTTCCGTCTGCATTACCTCCCACTGTTGACATTGCTGGGGACAGCAATAAAAGGCAAAACTGTAAATGCAAAATGTGTACTGAACTCAGGTTGCTTAATTATCTTATGAACTCACTTGTATCCAAAATGTTTTATTTTTGAGGTTTTTTTTGTTTTTTTTCCAGGAAAGTTTGGGTTGTACTCTATTATGAAATGAGTGCAGATGATGCTGAAAAACAGCATGATGAAAGCAGCTGGCACAACACATACAACATCAATAACTAATCCACTAGGCACACAACCAAAAAGCACCCACCCAAAATGATTTTCTTTCAAAGAGAGATCATTTTCAGTCTGGCAAGATTGGTTTTGTTTTTTTTTGTTTGTTTTTTTTAAACGAAAAAAAAACCCCAACATAATTTCTTATTCGGCACAAGCTCTTGCAGAAGGCTCTGCAGCAAAGCTTCATCCCTAATCAAATAAAACCAGATGAAAGCCCCAATGGTAGTACCTCTCTCTGTCTAGCTCCCTCCGTACTTCAGTATCTCAACCTTAAAACGGGTCCCGCTGACAGAATGGAAAATGAGCCCTGCTACTGCACATTAAAATACTTTCACAGCCATTTGGCCCACTACGAGTATAACCAAAAACCACAGCTGCAGAATTCCTGTAGACCAACACATGGCAAGGCACTATACGCTGCTCATCAAAAAAAACACAGCCAGTAAAATATCCATTTATGAAAGTGCAATCCCATAATGAAGACAATGAATGGTATGCATGGCTAAATGAACATCCATAAGACAGTAAGGTTTTTACTTGATAAAATTATCAATAACTTGGTGATATGTAACGTGAATAAAAGACAGTAGATGACACCACCTACCAGTTTCAGGGCAGAAGCCATAGGTTTTGTCACGGTCATAATCCTCAGTAGTGGCACACCAGCGGTAGCCATCATCTCTGCCCTGAGTGGTACATCCATCATACTTCTCCCCCTGAAAGTTGAAGGGGAATTTACATGGAGCCCCCTCTGCATTTCCACCCAGGGTGAATAGTACTGCAAAACACAAAACAAATAGACTTTTCATATCTTAAAGTAAAAAAGTAAGCTCCAATACAAGACCGTTTGATCACTGAGTAATGATGTAAGATAAAGGTGCCAAGGGAAGAGGATAAATTTGAAATAAGAAAATAGGTGCAATGGAACTTTTTTTCACATCAAAACTAAAGCTTAAAAGACTAGAAAACTCCAGTACAAACAGGCCTCACTCATGTTCCATCACATAAAACAACTTAGTACATGTGTACTTTGGCAGTTAGTTATAGCTTCTGATCATGTTAGTACCATGGACAGCAACATAACACAGATAAACAAAATGTTTGACAAAGCCTCATGTTCTAAAGTGGGGCAGTAACTTGGAGAAGAAATGTTCCATAATCCGCTCCAAACAAAAAAACAGCACTTTCCTGGCCAACCTACTTTCTTCGTGTCCAAAATCAGCAAAACAGCTTTGAGTATAGCAATGATCTGATATGAAGTATTACTTTTCCAGTATTGAAACACTGACTAAATGTTTTGTCTGGTTCAATAAGGGCATATCAGTTCTGCTAAGGTCAAGTGTGGCCACAAAATCACAAATCTCTACAAGTGAAAAGTCTAAATGTGCAAGGAGACAACACAGTTGCATGTTAAACACCAAGTATATGTTTAAAAAAGGAGAACCACTGGACAAACTTACATTCATGAGGACAGAAGCCATATTTGCTATCTTCGTCAAAGTTGTAAGTGGTGGAGCACCACAAGAAACCATCATCACGACCCTGAGACGTGCAGCTGTTGTACTCAGTCCCCATGAACAGGAAAGGGAATTTACAGAATTCTCCATCAGCATTGCCATACTTCACCTTCACCACTGTAAAAAAATTACATTTGATATGATATGATGCTTTTTCATGTGTCAATTGATTTACTATAAATCTTTATTACATTATTTTCATATGTTCTGAAGCCTAGAATATGGAAAGCATTTTAAAAGTAGGCTTTGAAAAATGTCCAGCCAGTATAATGTAAGGTATAAATGAATTGTATGTAACAGTATGAACAACAAACACATATTTTTCTTAAAAAAAGTTCAAGATATCCTCATCTGTTGATCTGTGTTGAGACTTCCAACATGAGAAATGGAAAATGGGTTTATAGATTATTTCAACACAAATTAAATATCCACACAAAAGGATCTGAATAATGGGAAATACTTGGAAGTAAAACTATCTGGGTCAATGGGTGTGAAGACAAATATGTGCAATAGAGATTTTTTTTTTGTTTTAATTCGGCTTCCAGATGGCTGTAGTTTCATATCATATCAAGTGCCAGAAAAAGTTTGAAAAAGAGTGCCTGAAAGTCACATTAGTTTCTTCAATGTCAAAATCTTACCTGATAACATTTTTAATTAACTTTACATGACAGTTTAATCAAAAATGAATAAATAAATTAATATATAAAAAGGGACTGGAGGTTTTGCAGCGTGCATTTTTTTGTAACTAGCATTCCTTCCATTACCTTGGCCCTCTCCAAGTGTCCACTGCTCATCATCATCAAAGTGGGAGTCTCCCCCAATTCCTGGCCCTGGAGCAAAGGCATGAGCCAGGAGGCCATCCTTGCCATCAAAGGGGTAACCATCTCCGTGCTCTATTGATGACATCATTAACCCATCAAAACAAGTATATGTGCAAAGCTACTGGCGACTTGTGACATGACGTGACATTTGTCCGTGTATTCAAATATTTCTGTTTCTGAAGCAACAATCTGACGTCTTCTTAAGTGGCTGATTTTTGTGTTCCACTGTAATTACTAGATTCTTTCTCAATATAGTCAGCTGTGGCTAGACAGAATGAGACGCCGTGGGTAAATATCAAGTGGTTATTTGAGCTGGAATGACTGGAATGACCTGTGTTAATAATTCCCACTGTTTTATAAGTGTTCTTAAAATACAGGATGGTGGAGTGCTGAGTCACTATAAAAAGCATGTCACTTTAAAAACATGTGCTACTGCTCCTTTAACATTACTTTAGGAGTCAGTGGAGCTTCTTTTTAACTGTTTCTATTACAAAGATATGACAGATGTAGTGAAAGGGGTATTCTGATGACAGCAGGCTTTTTACTATAAAATAAATTTAATTTCTCAATTAATTCTGACTCTCAGAAACCCACCTGACTGCAGATGTATTTTTAAGTACAGTATTTTGCAAATAACAAAATGCAACATCTATATATTATGTGATGTCAATGCACATGCTATACCATTGCGGCCAAAATTAATCATGATGTCAGCTTCTCCGTCCATGATGCGGGTGAAAATGAGTGGCGTGACATCACTCCATACTTTGAAGGCTCTGTAGAAAGCATCATTTATGACTTCTTCATCCAGATCGGGACTGTAACCCAGGATTCTACAAAGTGATCACAGAGTGCAATTATAAAACAAGACAAACAAACACAGTTCAGAGGAACTCTATCAGAATAACAAAAAGTCCAATTAGGGCAGTCAGATTGGCTCTTTCAGTGCTACAGTTCTCTTTTCTGTACTGAAGATCATGAAAAATAAACTGGCCAATATGAGTAATCTGTAATAGTGCCTCCTGAAACAATGTTCAGCCACAAACCCATCAGTATGCCTGTCTACACAATCCTTTTCCTGAAAACAGTCTAAGATCTCATAGTTGTTATTGTCTTTGGCTTCCAGTCTTCCTTATAAATACACAGGCAGACAGGCTGGAATGATCAGAACACACAAAACTGCTGATATAAATAAACTAAATCCACATCTTTGTAAACCTCAAACAGAATAAAAACAAAGGACCTGACACATACTGTGTAGGAATGCTGGTGTTAGCAAGACATAAAGATGCAAGCACTTCAGACTGTGCAGATGGGGGTTGTGTGGAGGGTGGGGCTGGTTTTAGAGGGTCAGACAGGGGCAAATATATCTCAGTAGCAAGAATACTTTGATTTATGGGCAATTGTTGGCAAACATTATGCTGCGCAGTAAATGATTTCCTAATGTAGGGCATGTCAAGTAACTAAAAAACTATTAGACCCAGTGGTAATGTCATTACATTTTCCAGGCCAATCTGATTAAAACCTCCATGATTGTTTGAGCACTAATTTGGAGTCAGAATCCACTGGCATCCACTCCCATCATAACATAATCCATAGCCTCTCTAATGTGTAAGTGTTGTTGTTAATTCTCTGACCTGTAGGTGATGTCCTTCTTCTGCCACTTGGGTTTCCTGTGGAAGAAATTATAATTGGCCACATCTGGGACACCGCAGCGGGGTTTTTTCATGATCTCCACAGTTTTGGCATCAATCTCTCCAGTTTCTTGCAGAGCAAAGAACTTTTGCATTTTCTTCAGGGTATCCTTGAGCACCATAAGATTACATCTGTCTTGGGGGCATCCATAAAACTTGTTTAGATAATGCTAAAGGTTGGATAAGAACATAAAATAGTAGGTTAACGTTCTTAGAGCAATTTTTTATATACAAATTTGAGTAATAATAAATAAATATATAAGTAAGTAAATAATGTGGAAACTACTCCCGAACCGTTCATTTCTTGTACTCGAACGGTGAAAACTTCATTCACAGCTGCCTGACCCACTTAGACATATTCTGATGAGGAAAAAAACAGAAACTTACCAAAGCAACTTCTTTGTCTGTTCTGGGAGTATCGTCTCCGGGAAACCTGATTATAGGAGAAGGGCGAGCATTTAGTGTCTGAAAGGCGATGAACTGAACCAAAAACACTTTGAGAACACTCCGACGACAACTAAATATCGTCGGAAAGCCCATTTTTCTCGGGTTAACAGTATCTTATGTGTGGTAACTGCCGTTCGCTCTGAGTTGCAGTCCTTCCAGTCCGTCAGCTTGTGTTGCTTCTGCTCCTCAGAAGGGATTTTTTTCTCCTTAACGGGACATCCTGCACCTCGGCTCTATGAACTTTCTTAGTTCTGCTTGCACACGCACTTTTCCCCCGACGCTTTCTGCGCAGTCTCCAGGTTGACAAAGAAGCGGGGACGAGCCAGCAAATCAAATGCGGAAAGATTCAGAGGCTAGATTTCTTACTCACCCATTTTTACATGAGAAAACATCTACAAGTCAGGAATTTATTTTTGTTAAAAAAGAGGACTGTTATTCTTTTAAATTAAATTCAGAACCAATTAAACCAACTTCAGCACTCAAAATATATACAGCTGAGCAGTTAATCAAATCAAAGCCCTCTGCCTCTTAATTGGGTTTGTTGAAAAGATTGTGTGCTCGTTCCAAGGTAGACTATAACCTGCAAACTAAGAGATGAGAGCACATTGGATACATTTTTTGTTTAAAGGTAACAATCTTTTTGAGTTTTTAATTAAAACTTTTTTTTTTTTTTTAATTCACCTACTAACTTCTGTCTAC
>VUQI01030530.1:0-14179 GCA_015106735.1 Paratilapia polleni | reverse complement strand
TAACACTAGATACAAGGATTGTGTGTGCTCATGGGATACATATAATTCCAGAAAAAAAATGTTTGCAAAATATTTCTTGTGCACCGGAAAATTCATCTTTTAGAATCTTTTTCCTAATGCACTTTGCAGTGTAACATGACTATGCATGATTTAGGCTTCCCGAAGCCAGCGGTTAAAAATTGTAATGTGTGTTAAGTGTTCTGACCTGCTTTAGCTATTGAATGGTTACAGTGGGGGATTGCTGCCCTCTGGTGGTTGACATACGCCAAGCACCTGGTCTGGTCTGTGGCCCTTGGAGCCAGTGTTCTTTACTGATTTGTAATCTACGGCACAGATTTAGGATTTACTCTAACTCTCTTTGACATCTCTTTGTTTCCGCTCTCATACTGGATTACTCTGAACAGCACATGAGAGCAGACTCTTTAATAGAGAGAGCTGAAGGACTTTTTTTGCAAAGAGATCTGACAGATGGATAGCTCACAAACAGGATTTTGTGGTATATCTAGCAAAGCAATTTCCCTTCCTTTTAGCCAGAGTACAGTTAATTTTTCATAGCCGGGGCTGCTGTTGGTGGTTACAGAGTGAATTTAACATCCATTTGCCAACAATATCCAGGACCTGTCACTTTGGAGCAGGAGCTTTATTTCATGCACTGATACATGCTGCCATCTCCTCTAACTGACACACTGGCAGTGATCTCTCGCAGAGCTGGGGAACAGAATGGCTACCTATTAAATGTACATGGGCCTGCCTCTCCAAATAGAAAATGCTGGTATGTGAGAAGTTGAGCCACAGCTACAGTAATTGAATGCCTTTGTGCATATGAATACAATTTTGCCAGCAAAAGTGGCATAAAGAGATGGAGATGATAAGGTTTGATTTACATGTAAATTGTTTTTCTCTCTCTCTCTCTGCTGAATGCTTGAGCTTTTTCTGGATTTAAGCACCTCACATGTGTATTTTGATCAAATGCAGATGTTTTTATTTAAAGTGGGTATCTTGTTGCTGTTGATTGCAAGTGCATCTGTCCCATTTGTATTTGTTAGTGGCTGAGACGACTGAGTTAAAGACAGTCATATTGCTACGGAATGCTTCACACTAATACAGATGATTTGTACTTCAGTGTTTATACCACAACATATAAATCACACATCCCCTTCATTACAAGCACATTCAATTTCTGAATATTTTTCATATTTATAGTTTCATTCTTTTTTTTATTTAAAAAAAAGTAGTTTCTACTTGTGAACACAACTTAGTGCAATAATGCAATATGCTTGTGCTAGTCCTACACTATACAAACTCATGTCATTAATTATGAGGACGAGTAGCTTCTTCCAGCATGCCAGTGTGGCCTCCTCTTGCTTCTGGGAATGGGACATTCTGGACATGAAGGCCAGTCGAAGTATGGCTCTCCAGCTGGCTTTAGATCTTCAGCCCCACTGATTGACCCCCGTCCAGCTGAACAGACCACAGACCTGGATGTCACCCTGGTCCTCTGGCTCTTGCAAGGACCCAGACAGATTCTCTGATGGGTCATCAAACCAAACTGCCTGTATGGCTGGCTAGCACCAAGGTCATGAATGACAAATATCACAGTCCCACTCTCTTCTCTTACTCCAACTCAGAGCCTCTCAAAGCGGGTAGTAATGTTCAGTACGTTTTCGTCCAGGCTTGAATACATGGTGTGTAGCTAATACTGACACTGAGTGGTTTAGAATCAGTCTATTGGCATTGTTTGTTTTATGTGTTTTGCAGGGGTAATTAAGCAATGGTTGCTGAGTAAATGAATACAGCAGCAGCCCTGTCAATAAATCTGTTTCAAGATAACTTAATTTGGCTAAGCACTGTGTTACAGAATACTGTGACACATATTATATCACTCGGTTTGAAACATTCTGATGATGAATTATTGAGCATAAATCCATTATCTTGAACATATTTTATTTATGAATGCACCAAGACACTGGAGGACTTTAACACTGCAGGGTAATTATTGTTCCACATTGTGTCACCACTCTTCTCTCAGATGCAACTGCCAGAGCAAACTGCAATGAATCAAAGAACTGCGACTTTTGATTGGCATTTTGTGTGTGCACAAGGCCCAAAGCGACATTAGCCGAACTGCTTTATTTAATGCTTTCTCCCTCATTCTGTCTCTCTTTTAGCAGGCCTTGTAAACACTGATGCAATAATGCATTCCATTATACAGAGGAGAGGAGATGAGTGTCTCGCGTGGCTCTTCTCCATCTCAATAATAGGTCAACAGCTGTATTTAAAAAATTAATCACATTCTTGGCAGTTGCAAAGGTTAGCTGCAACGCTCTGAGATGCAATATTGGAAGCTCAGATCAGCAGCAAGTCTCTGCGGAGATGAGGAAGAGTTGCCTTTGATGAGTACAGCATGTAAATGATTTGTGTGTGTTTATGGGACACGGGGCTGGCCCTGCCTCACTCCAAGACAGCGGCGTCTGCACCACTCTGTGGCAGAAGCTGGCAACAGCAGATGGAAACAAGCAAAAGAAGGGAGGGCTGACCCCGCTACAGCACTTCACAATGTCTCTTATAGCAAAATGTTTTTCTTTCTCTTTCTTCTCTCCCAAGCTATCTCTATAGCATATTAAAACACAAGTGTACCTGTTTTCATTCTTTATTTGTATTTTTCTTGGTACTATATCCTGCATTTCACTTCTCCTGTATTGTTTATTGTATGTTAACAAGTCCATATACAGTAGTATCTATCTATAGTGTATAAAGATTGTTCACCCAGAAAAGATCACAAGTTTAAGGCATGAACTTAAGTTAGTATACCTTAGGCCAACTAAACATCTTATTGCTAATCCAGTGTTTCGTGGTCTTGACCTTGATCCAGTGTGATCTTTTAAGAAATTCAAATATTGATGCCTCTCCTACATCAAAGACAAATTACTCTCAAAGATATCGTGAGGTACAAGGACATGCATATGAAATATAAATGTCTACCTTGGATTGCTTTTAGTAATTCTGAAATATTCACATTGGTATTTTGGAGCGCCATGGCAATTGCTTGTTGTGCGCAGACTGACATTTGGGGATGAATTTTTCAGTAAGGATCTGATTTGTCCGTCACAGTAAATGGATAGCCTTGAAAAGTCAGGAACATTGCTACCTGGATTGTTGGATGAAAATGAAATAGTGCATGATGCAAGTAAGTGAAAGGAGTGTTGAAATGCTGCCATCTGTCTGGTGTTCTTGACAGTTCTGAGAGCTGTGCGGCACATTAGCATTTATGTAGTTTGCAGATGTCAGCTTTGAAAGCTTCTGGCTAGTAAACCCTTTGGACAATTATAACTATACTACAAGATTCCAGCCTTCACTGGAACTATTTATCTGTAAATATTTCCGCTCATAATTTGAATTCATAGATTAACACCACTTTTTATGCAAAGTGTGATTTTTTTTCCCCCTTGGAGTGTAATTAGGAATTGAAAAAAACAATCAGATGTTAAGTAATTGTCCATTAGAACAGAATGAGAATAGTGTTTCCAAAACAACATCGCCCCTTTGGGAAATCAGTTCCATCCTTTCACTCATTAAAGGAAGACTACTACAAGGCAGCATCTTTCCTGGTTTCTGAGCATCTTTTTAATGTATTGAATTGTCACACAGTATCATTAATTGCCAAACAAGAACAGCTTCTGTTTAATATTTTGTTTTATTGGGGATATTTGACAGGAAAGTTGACAGGCCTTTATTTAGAGAAAGTGCAATACGCTCTGGTAAGCAGCTTTTATCTAATTAGATGACACACACACACAAACAGACTAACAGACTGAATTTAATTTGATGTGTATCTTGCAGCAGGCTTCAACAACTGGACTTAATTTAACTTTTTTCTTTCGCTTTTTGTTTCTCCAAATTCAGACATCAGTCACATGCAAAGCTCAAACAAATCCACACAGCTAACCTACCAAACCTGCTTCCTGGAAGATAAGAGTAATTCCTTTAAAGCTCAACAGGTCATACATTATTTTGGTTTGGCTGTACCGTCACAAATTCCAGAAAAAAGTGAATTTCCTATTCTGTGTCAATAACAAACTCAATGTCACCTCTGAAGAGGAGAGCGCGTGATTCAATAAAGTTTTTTTTTCCTCGAGTTTGACCTCTGTCACCTTGTTAGGAAGAGAGAGCTGAAGTACTCTTTTCCAAGAAAAACACAGCACAGCACCGAAAGTTGACTATTCTTAATGAACACAGCTTGACAAGTATGCAAGTTTTTTATGGTTTAAAACGTGTTTTAGGTCTATGCACTTCTGACAGGGACAAACAGCAAGAAATAAAATATTTGCAGTTATTCTTGTCATAGTTTGGCGTTACTATGAAGATTGCAAAAGGTCACTGCTTTTCTATATTGACCAGAAGGGATTTACTGATTTCACTTCTATCAATAGCGGTGGCTTATTTTACCACAAGGTCAGTGTGTGGTGTGTATTGCATGAAAACAGCTTTGCTGTGAGATGTAACAGCAGACTTGTGTAGATGTATGAGCCAGTGTTCTGCCCATGGAAGTCATGCCTCCTTCTATTGCTGCTACCTGTGATCTGAGTCCCTAGTAGGGCTGTGTCTGTAGCCCATAGGGCCCCTGTGTTTTAACTACTGGATAGCATGCACGCCACCATGTTTGCAGGATATTGAAAAAGACCTCTGCCAGGACGTGGAGGCCCACTGGCCACTGGGGAGCTGTGACCATGCTTCTCCAGATTGGCATCACATTTCTGTCTACATCCTATTAAAAAGCAAAGTCAATAGTGTAATAACTGATACTCAATAGGCAGTTTGCTTAAAAACTCTTAGCAGCAGAGGTCCAGCAGTTCCACAGTCTCTGCTTAGTTTTGCACCAGAGTGAAGTTATTGCTAAATAAAATTAAAAAAACAAAACATGGCAGGTGGTAACATATCTTCTTGAGTGCATTGTGTTTGCAGCACTGGAATGTAACTACAAATGAATCAGTGCACAAGCTAGCCTGGTTGCTATTACTATGCAAACCAGAAAGATGGCTTACATTTAATTTATATAATACTCCCACAAGAAACATTTTTATTACAGGGGATCTTGGTAGGAGTAGTTGGCCTATAAAGAAATTAACTTTGTCTCTGTGCTAAGTACACCAATGCATCAAGCCATTATCTCCGTGATAGATGAATCCTATTTGATATTACACAAGACAAATGTATTCATATGGCATATTTTTCTAATTTTTCCTCTCTGACCATCTGTGTGTGTTACGTCTTACCAAGATTAATCTGCTGATCCTACTGGGATAAAGGGCAGGTGTTTTTCTTTTTTTTTTCTACTACACAATAGTAAGTAAGAGCTGATATCAAAGCATAATCCACTATATTATATTTTTGATATTTGTAATTTCTTAGAGACAGTAATTTTCACATCTGGGCCATATTGAGACCTGATTTTTTCCCCCCTTGTATTTCATTTGTTTGTGTGAATATGAGCATTAGGACTAAGCAAAAGGGGGTAGACTGTGACCAGAAAAGTCATATGTCAATATCAGAGACATATGAAATAGTACTTTGTATTCTTGGATCAGTGCACTAAATCAGTTAAGCAGAATGACCTTTGACATGAGTGGAAGTAGACGGGTGAATAAGCTGGGAGTCAGGAGAATGCTGAGACCTGTTTGACCGATGAGACAAAGGATTAAAGCACAGACTGTATATAAAAGATGGATGTAGCCACAGTTGCATCACCCACTGGTTAATTAAATAATGAGTTGAAGCCTCGAGCTTTGAATTTTGGTCATTGCCTTCTTGGTGTTTGGAACCTGAACTTGAAAAGCAAAGGGGTGTTTTTGACTGAGAAATTTGACTTGTTAATCATAAGGTAGGCCCAACCATAAGCATATCGTTAAATATTGTTTATACTGTAAGTGGGAGGCAATGTTGCATTAAATAACGAAACTAATGACTGAGACCATACACTCATCATGAAACTTTTTAACTGAAGTCTTTTTTTTTGTTGATTTTTTGTAACCAGAAGAGTCACCCCCTACTGGCAATTACAAAGGATGCAAGTTTCTGCATTGGCTTTAATTTTCCATTCTATGGGCAAAGGTGCGAATTCCTTTTATCCTCTTTTTTTTCTGGGAAATTGCAGCATTTGGTCTCATATGCTTTTTACTTAAGTGGCTTGAAGTCAGGCAATGATTTACACCTAGTTCACCATTCGGCTTGTTACAGCCACTGTCTTACATGTGCCCTCCTAAATTCACTTATGTAGAACACTTGTCTTTCCCAAGGCATTAGACAGGACGAGTGGATACACAGACAGGTTGCAAACTAGTGTTAATGATCGGCCTGTCAGGCAGAATCTGTATTACTTAATCTCCTGGTCCTGCTGTACATGATCAAAGCAATGCAAATGCAATGCTGTATTGATTTCAACAGCATCCCCGCTCTCATGCTTATATCACTCCTTTTACTGCTACTTACAGTTTCCATTCACATCTCTAATCCCTGAACTGTTGTTATTAAAACAACCTGGAACACCAAAGATGGTCTCTTCCATGTTTCAGATTCCTTGTTAATATTGAAAGCAGTTTTTTATCCTAGCGTTTAAAGAAATGAAAATAATGATATTCTGGAAGTATAATCAGCTAACAATCTCTATAATATGTAATAGTGCTGCACAATCAGATTTTTTTTTTCCCTTTTAAATCTGTATATCTCATTGCAGATTTGAAACATGTCAATTGAAGATCAGGGGATTAAATAAGATACAGAACTGTAACAGATGGTTTTTCTATGATGTGTCCTATATGCTAATCTTATCACAATATCCATTCACATATCTAATTTATCATAACATATTGTAAAAGTTACTCTCTAAAACCCAATCTGCCCAAATAGGCTGTTTCTAAAGAAAGAAAGAAAGAAAGAAAGAAAGAAAACAGGGCATTATAGACAGTCACTGTTATTAAAGCAATTTTGATAAAAAAATAAATAAAAAAAAACTATTTGAATTTGGTTAAATTTCACTGTTACTACTGCTTAACAGCAGTGAAACCAATTTAAAGTCCTATTCTTGATATGTGAGCAGCCTGTGCAAATTCTTTGTCACATTGAGACACGGTGATTAAGACAGCCAGTGGGAAATGAAAATGAATTCCTTCAGCTCTGGAGAGGCGTTGTATGGAATTGTCACAGGTCACCCTCCAGGCGCCTCGTGTTTGAAAAGTAATTCATCCAACACATTATCCCACTAATGATATATTTCAAGAATTATGAATTGGGATGTTTCCTCACACAAGACTTCGAAAGATATTTAGGTAGAAGACCCAAGGATCATTTGCCTTTTTAAAAATTCCCACGTGCTGTTGTTGCATACTTGAAATCCGGTTTAACATCAAAAAGCTTTGCATGACATGCAGACAGGCAATGTAGACTTGGCAGCCATTATTCTTATAAACAATGCCACACTTAAATAGTTGTGCTATTTATGTGCTTTTTTTGTTTTTTTGCATTTTACAGTTTTATATATCTTTTTAAAACTACTTTAAATATTTCTAATAAAGTTCAAATACACTAGCCTTCTTAAAACAACAGAAAAAAACATGACTAAATATGGCCATCCTGATAGGGTAAAGTCGTTAGCACCAAGTTGCTTGTTTGCATGTCAAGCATATATGCAGCGGCACTGCGATTCATTTGTAATCATGTGTCTGGCCCTTTGGCAAATGTAAGTCAAAAATCGCTAAACAGACAGATGTGGCTGAAAGTAATGCTAAGACAACAAATGGATGAAAATGTTTAAACTATGGGCCAGAAAACTGAAACAGCCAAAATAACCTAAATCACTTGGGCAGTTGCAGAGTTGGGTAATAATTCATTGCTACCAGGGACTCCTCCAAATGTTTTCCACCTAAAAACTAATTACAAAAAGTGACAAATTAGAACATGTTTGTAAATCAACAACAACTTACTGGCAACACAAAAGTTTAGTTTTTTACAATGTTTACCATATAATAGAACTTTTAATTCATGCAAAACTTTTCAAAGTCAGTGCCTTCAGCACACTATGAATAACACGGAACCCAATAGCTAAAAAAGTCCAAATTAGTAAACATGAAAACTTTTCTCTGTGTAGATAAATGTAATGTCATTAGGCTAAAAAAAAAAAGAAAAAAAAAAGAGTTACTTATATTAATGCAAGTTTCTTTTGGGTCATTTGTGCACTTCTTCCTCTCTTCTTCTGGTGGGGAAATCGGATTATTCTCTTTACAAGAGAATGACCAGATTTTATCAGAAGAAGTTCAAACAAAACAGAAAAGAATGATGCAGCACAATCTATTAAGTAATATTGTACTTTATTGGTCCTGTGTGACTGTAGGCCTGGAATATTTTCAGAACAGTTGTCTATTCAAATAACACTCAAACAGTGACTATACTATAGTGTGTGGATGGCACCCTTCAGTTTTCTAATTGATGACCACTGGGTACAGTCTGACGGAAACAGTGTGCTGGAAAATGCACAAGAGGAAACCGCTGCCAAGACAGATTTTCTATCAAATTGCTCTTTGAACTTCAAGCTTGAGAGATGCTGACAAACTTAGACTCTGCAAGGCAGCATGGCACAGTGCCCCTCACCTTCCTTCCTCTACTCAATCTCTAAGACCTTGTGGAATACACAAAGTCAACACTGGAATCTAAAGAAAGGAAATATCCTGCTGTTTTCCCTCGCAAATGTGCGCAATCTCTGGCACTCTGTGATTCTGTCTTAACACTAAATGGAAACAGTGTTGTTTCTTTTCTTTCACGCCACCACCTAGCAGCAAAACAGCATGTCAGACCACTTTCCTCTGGATAATTTCAGACATGAGAGGCCCATTTCAGCCCTCTCTTTTGCCCCCATTGCCTGTGCAGCCTGGCCTTCATTAGGCCAACTTATTGGTTGCACATGGCCAAAGTGGACTGTGTGTTATTCTCGTGCAAGAGGTGCTGAGGAAATTGCTGAGTCTTCCGTCATAAGACAAGTCCTAAAGGCGATTTCCTTGGCTTGCTTTGCACGCGTGGCTCGGCGTCAGACCGGTGGCATGGGGAATAATGGGGCTTAGATTGAGCAGGACCTTAAACCTAGCAGGTCCACATGCCTAACAGAAAACTGATATCTACAGTGGGTCTGAAAGGGAACCCTGAGGGATCTCTGATGCCATCCTATGGGAGATTAGCTTTGCTACCATTTGCCTTGTAGGCTTCCTTTCTTAATTCACTAAACTAATAATGTTCTCACACAGGTAGAAAAAAACAACATTACATTTGCAGACACTGGCTACTGTAAAGATTACATGTAGTGGGGTAATTCACACTTGCAGGAATGCAGGGTTTTGGCTTTCACTTTGAAATAAAAGATAAGAAGATTAGAAAAAAATAGGGCAAAAACAGTGTTAATTTTAGAAAACTGGTTTCAATTTTGCTTCACTTTTCATGAAAAATACATATATTTAGTCAAATATCACCTTTTTGAGTCATAAAAAAAAATTGGTATAGTGACTTGTCAATAGTTTTTAATTTTTTGCGTAAGCATTCGGACACCACTGCTGTAACAATCTTTGTTATATTAAGTAGCCAGTGTTACCAAACTGTGCATGTATCAAAAGTTAGTGGAAAGAGCACATTAGTCCTAATAAAATCTACCTGTCACTCTGACTAACTTTCTAGTTGACCGTGATACAAATTCTTGTGCTTTCCACTGCAAAACTGAAGGTGCTGAATGTACTCACTTGTTCAATAAAATTCAGTGTTCCTATCCATCTTGTTCAGATGCTAAAATATCAGTATATATGTAGTAATATATATAAGGAGAAAGTTTTACAAAAACAACAACAACAAAAAAAAAAAAAAAAAAAAAAAAAAAAAAGCACCATGCCGCAATGCTTATTTAAAGAAATACAGTATGCTATAATGCACATAACAAGACACAGATTTAACCAAGCATGTACACAAGCTCTATTATTACATATTTATATGTCTTTCTGTGTGTGTGTGTGCTCTTGTGCCCTGGGTGAAGATGAAAACTTTTTTTGGACTTGTAACCCCACTTCCCCTGCCGGTAATCACCCTGGAGCCCTGTAATCCCTGGCGCATGCAGATGCCGCCAGGGGAATATTACTGTTCATAATATTAATCTTCTCTCAAATTCCTTTCTGTTACCAAGATGAGGGGCCTCGTGCACCATGTTCTTACGGGTATTAAGTGTGCTACAAGAGATTCATCGAGAGGTAGATTCTGACTCGTCAGGGATCAAGCCCAGCCTGAGGTCGTATCGCTGCTTTAAGGAACACCCACGAGCACGCAAAACCCATCTCCATATTCTCATAAACAGCCTGACATGAAAGACGCTGTGCCACAGCAGGGACTCAAATCCACACCCAGCCCACATGAATCATGTCAGCCTGATCCAGAGGAGGGTTAAAGCCTCTTTAAGGTGCTGGGTCCCTGGGTGTGATACCTGACTTAGCGGCAGGTAAACCCCCGTGCCACAGAGCTGAGGAGAGGTTCATTGTCTCCATCAGCTGATCAAAGACATGGCAATGCACCACCACTGCACACTTCTAAAACCACAGGAACAGAAATGAATAGGAATCCGCCAGATGGATTTGAACCACTTTCCCATTCAGCTGCTGTTCATCATCCTGTACCTGGTATTTGGCATTGTAACATTTGTTGTACATAGCTAAGCACCAGGGTGGATTTGTGGCTTTTCAAATTGCCTCAGTACAACAATGTAATCATACTAAGCCTGAGGGAATTTATTATTTAAAAAATGCAAGGCTAATGACGACAATTACTTTAATTACAGAGTAGCTGTCTTTGAGGTGTGCAAACACATAATATTTAGCTAGTATGAGCTATTAGGTACTCTGATGACCCTTTTCCCAAATGACTAATTTGCTTTTCTCATTTCTATGCTGATGATGTGCATCATCACATGATGATATATTTTTAACAACCACACAGGAGTTGAGAAGCCAGTCTTGCATATAAAAGCTTCATAGTGCACTTTGTGTTGATTAGTTAACGCTTCTCTTTAAACTCTCCCTGTGATGTCTGAGCAGGTGTGGAATTGGATGCAGCCCACTGTGTCACTGGGAGTATTTATGCAATCAAGAAGCAAGCGGGCAGAGGTGCTGTGGTGCCAGTGGCGTGTGAAATCTGCAGGCAAGATTGACACTTGGATGACGGATACCTGTAAAATACATTCACGCCTCGGAGAAGGGAGGATTATTTGTCTAGAGTTATACAAAACACTCAGTGACACTACTGAGAGATTCCATCCTCCCCCCTATAGTATAAGACAAGAAACTGTCTGAAGTTAGGATGAGGTAAAATGAAGAGAAAGGCTTCCACCACACCATTGAGGTGTTTTTGATGTCTGCGAAATGCACATTGAATTGTAAAGGCAGTGCTGCATGTAAAGCTGTTTGCTCAGTTCCTTGAGCAGAACAGGCAAACTGAAAACTTGTAATGGAAAGTCATTCTTTTGAAACACTGAGCCTTTGCATGCCAGGTGTTTATGCACTGCCTTTACAGGAGATTGGATGGAAATCTACATTATTTCTACATTAGGTATCTCGATGGCTGATCCTGTAGAGAGGAGAAAAGAAAGATGGGGGACTTTGTAATGCAGCATATTGATCAGCGTTAGCTGTGTTTCTGTATCATTCTCCTGTCAGTGATGTGGGGTGTTATGACCCTCAATTTACCTCTACAAGATAATTAGTCGCCATAAACTGTTCTAAGGTCACCTTGCAATGAGCTGGCTATCCCTGTGGAGGTGACACTATCAGGGTGTTACCTGGCAAATGCAGACTTGTATCTTAACCTTGACCAAAGAAAATGTATTTTCTAGTATTTAAAGATTTCCAATGGTTTCCAAGGCTATAAGGCCTCAGGGATTTTACTGTCCAACCCCCTCTGCGTATACTGCTGCCTGCCCTGTTAACTATCAGTATAAATGCAGACCACCAGCCATGCATTAAGTGCATAATTATTCCATTTCCAAGATAAATCTGGTGTATAGTGTCATATCCATCATGGCTGTCACATCCTACATGGAGAGTAGGGCACTAAATGAAAGTCTTTTTGCCCATATGCACTTCTATATAGTCATCAATTTTGAGCAGTCTATTCATTGTTTGGTGTGACAGACATGAGCTAATAATGAATGATCAAGCAGTGCCCCTCAAACAAGAACAGCCACCATAAGCATCCACAGGCACTAAGCAAAAAAAAAAGGAGGTTGAGGGGTCTCATTCCACAACACAGACAGAGCTAGACTGGCAATCCTCTTCTGCATTGGCCCTTATTTTTTCAAGGTTGTTGTTTTGGCAATGAGGACAATGTCAGAAATTTGTAGCGATCAATATTTGTGAGTGTGCCTGATCAAGAGAAGGACCAATAAACAAGTGTTAACAAAGGGCCTAGGCCATTGCAACGTGGATTTACAGCTTGTATACACTGGGATATGATGTGAAAACAGTGGTTCAGTCTTCAGATGGTGCTCAAAAAGGAGCTCTGATCCTTGTCCCTGCCTTGTTTCACACTAAATAACATTGCTTGTTCACTCAGAATGGACACGGAAAAGAGATTTAGAGCTTGACCATGGAATGATGTTTTTCTTCCCGTTTATTATGTGTCATCCCATTTAACATGGGATTAGGCATGTAACTGCTGAAATAAAGCCGAAGGAAGGATTCAAGGCTGATTGGAAGCAAAGAAGGTTATGCGATGGACGTAATAAGAATATTTGGGCAATATTGGGGTTATTTTGAAATGCTTAGTTGCTGACAGCAATCCAAAAGCCCTTGGTATCACATTACTTTTCACTGGGAGTTTTGATTTGAATACATCCTGTCCAGTCTAGCATTCAAGGGTGCAGAATAAAAATCATTACTACTACTTACAATATATAAAAACTACTAAAAATTAAACTTTCAGCTTTGGTAAATATGCTTTTAAGGTAGCACACGTTTCAGTTTTACCTGCTATGATTTAATAACAGTTGAAAACATCATCATATCTGATGTAACAAATGTGAAACCTTTTGTTGGTGGGTATTAGTCTTTCTCAAAATATGTATTTGAAATATATCCAGCGTAGTTGAGGGGGTGTGTGTGTGCCATGTATTATGGATATTAGTTTAGAATAATGTTGGCTGCCCTACAAAATTTCACAATAGATAGTCCAAATGCTATTTCAGCCTCCCCAAAGATATGTCATGTGTTACATGCTTGACTGCTCCTGTTGCATTTTCAGTAATTGATTCTTTTCAGTGATTTTAAAATTCTGTGGTGCCTGCTGGCATTGCATGTTTAAAAGGGGTGCAGGCATGTCACGCATGACTTCCTTCCACAGATATGCTGCTTTCTTGCAATTCAATCCAGCCTTTCTGCACCTAACCGACGTGATTAACTGTCTCGGACACAAGTGCTGCTGGGCTTTCTCTCTAGGATTATGCTGAGTGACTATCATTATCTACATGTAATCTCATGCCTAATGACACTCATTCTGTACACACTTAATCTCACCTTTCGAAATGTGGATGATTTATTTATTTATTTTTTTACTACAATTACAAAACTCCTTTTTGACACACATATCAAGTATTTTAAAAATTATTGGTCAACAAAACTATGAACGCAGCTTTGTATACTTGCAGTTAAAATTCACTGGAAATTAAAAAAAAAAAGACTTCTGGCTTTGTATGCAGCTCCATGTGCAGTGACTGCTGTTATATCTGTGTAGCGCTCGTCTTTTAATGAAAATTAGAAGTAGGGTTTTTTTTCATATTATATAGTTTATAGTTTCATGTACCTTTGCGGTTAGGTTTGTCTATTTTGAGTCAACATATGTACAGGCAGTCACAGAACACAGATAGATAATTAAAAAATATCTATCTATCTATCTATCTATCTATCTATCTATCTATCTATATATATATATATATATATATATAGATAGATATATATATATTTTTTTTTTTTTTTTGGCCAATGCCAAACAACTTACTCTGCTATTGACTCTTGTTTGGTGTTGTTTATTGGATTGGATGATTGAAGTCTGAAGAAACAAGACATATTGGCAATTCAACAATTTATTCATTTAACAAACGGGACCTCAGTAGCAT
>VUQI01030528.1:0-18718 GCA_015106735.1 Paratilapia polleni | reverse complement strand
GTGGGGACAAAAAAAAAAAAAAAAGGTGTGTGTCATGGCTATCTGAATTGGCTCAGCGTTCAGTGTTTGCAGGAAACAAACTTTTGGTTCGAAGACAAAAACCTGACATTCTATAAACACACTTACAGGCTGACGTTGAGTTAAAATGCTTTGGAAAATGTCTAAAAAAAAAACCCATCTTTGCTTGTTCAGCGTCGAGTATGCCATCAGTCAAAATGAACTGGCATCAAGTGAGCTCTTGTGTCCTCACTCAAAAAAAGATTTTTTGGCACAAAGTAAGCGTCACATAATTAGCATGGTTATTAACTACTCCCTGAAGAAAACATAAAGGAGAAAAAAAAAACCATCAGTGTCTTCAAAAATCCATATCATGAATCTGCAACAGACTGAGATAATACAGCAAATGAGTAATTTTTAACATCATATTCAAAGTCCTTAAAGACTTTTCATTGACGAACAGTGGTGTTGTAAAATGTTTCACTAACGTAGCAGTTGTCACATGAGGATGTATAAAGTTTCCCCTATGCCCAAATGTGTCTCTGTATTAATAAAAATGCTTTTTAAACTGTACAGAAGCTGTTCCTACTAAGTGAAGCTGAATGTACCACTGGCAGATATATAATGTGCATTAGCACATCAGGTTTGAATCAGTGCTTCAGACATTTACACCTGGAGTGAAATAAAAATAAAAATGCATCTCTTTAACGTAATCCCAAAAAGTTTCTGTCACAAAGAAAGTTGCAAAGAGGTGTATTCCAATGAGAATACGCGCGCATTTAGGGAAATTTCCTTCTATGGAGTAAATACAGCTGATTACTGGCAGCTGAAAACTTTAAGACAGTTACTGTGTCCACTGGCTTGAATATTGCTCACCCCTTAAAGTGCTCCTTCACAGGCGACCCACAACGGAGCAAAGGGTAAAATTCAGATTGTCAACCCAGCCAGACAAATACAACCTGGAAATATCTTTGGAAAATGATGGCATTTTTCCAAAGCTTCTCAGCTGTTTGATTGTTTCCATTTCCCTGATCATAATCCCACGAGTGAGATTTGTTCGACTTTGTTTGTGCTCATTTGGTTTCAATATGAATGCAGGTTCTGCAGACAGTAAGCACACGCTCGCATCGCAAACTGAAATCGTAACCACGATTACTACGTCAGATCTCGAAATATTTTCAGTACACCTAAATTCAAGTATACATGCTTTAAACAAACAGTGTCTGAATATGCAGTTTGTTGTCACCTCTGACATGAGTGGTACTTAGGTGTGTAACGATACCGTTCTGTACATGTTCGTTCAGTATGAAATTTATTCCGTTCGGTGTGCCCTGTGAGCCAAACCATTTGAAGTCTATTTTTGTCGACATACTCATGCTCTCAAGCAAGCTGCACCCGACAGCGCACCGGGTTTCGTCCAGTATGCTAGCAGCGTTAGCCTTGAAGGCTGGGCAGACACTGTGCCAATATTATTATGCATGTATAATGTTGTGTTAACTCACGCTACAGTGAGTTTGCGCTTTGAGTTTTTGCACGGCCAATCAACCGGTGCCAATTTCGATAAAGTTTTTTTCAAACACAATAGCTGTGTCGCCAGTGCTGACAAAAAGAGAAAGGCAACATTACACTGTGTAATTTTTCTAGCTGAAATTGCACTGCTGACTTTAATGACTCCTTTAAATTGATAATGAACGTTTTGAATATTTTCACTTTTGAAAATAAGATATTCGCTTTCACTGCTGCACGGAGAACACATCAGTCCTTCACTCCAAAACCAACCGTTGCACCCCTAGTGGTACTCACGATGCAGATGCTGATGAATGACACCAGTGACAGACACAGGTTGTTTTAACAACTGATATCTACAGTGGAAGCTGGTAAAACACGCATCTGAACTGACCCACAGTGCAGTGTTAAACTGCCACAATGTCACAACAACCATTTTCAAATTAGCCAATGTGGAACAGTAAAGGATGAGAAGTATTGTTATTTTGGGAGGCTAAATTAAAAATGTGCCTTGAGTCCTCAAGGTTTTAAGTCAGTAACTTCAGCACAGAAATGTCCACATCCACAGTCTGTCACCAACAAAGTGGCCTCTTAAATGTAATCTCTCTCTCTTTTGTTTTTTTTTACGATTTTCTTGATGCAAAAGACTATGTGCTGTGGCAGGAGAGAATAAGGCATTCCCTGGACTGATGGAGGTCCTTCAAGACTTGAAACACCAAATAAAAGAGCAGTTTACTGTACAAAATAGGTAATCTTACAAATATTTCGAAAATATCTCTTCAAACAGAATGGCTTCTTCTTGGAGAGGCAAAAAGAAACAAAGAAACAAACAAAAAGGAAAATTTTGATTAGTCTCCGTCCAGCGGTGACCAGTGTCTTCTGCATCTCATCTTCATTTTCAACTAGAAAACAGAATCCAAACCCGTGTTCCATCTTACAGTGCCATCTAGTCCAGTCCCTTGTTTCTGCTGTCAAACCAAGGAGCCGAGGCAAGGGCCAGGAAGAAGTCCCTTCATCTCTGCTCCCCTCTCAGGCGGGGGATGAAAGCCTCTCTTGGAAACAAAAAGCCAAACAGGGCCATCGTAAGGCGCATCCAGAAAGGCAGGTTTTGTCTCTGGTGCCTCATAAACTGCAAGGGAATAGACAAAAAAAAAAAAAGACATGTCATCAGCCTCCACAAGAACTGGATGTTTGAAAGCTTCCTGTCATAATCATGACACTCGTCAGTTATGAAAGTCAATACACACACACACACACACACACACACACACACTGATTTCGTTTTAAAAGGTTTCTGAGGTAAAGCCTTGTGAACTGTGGTAAACCCTGTGAGTTGAAACCATATGACCAAGTAGACTGGATGTTTCCACAACATTATCTTGTGTCTAGAAAACATGTCTGTCACACGCACACCAAAATGCAATGAATCACTTTTTTTCTCAGGAACTCTCATTCTCCAACAGTAAATATTTATAATGATTTACTTGGTTTCAAGTGAAAAAGTTGATTGAAATAAGTTATTCGGCTAACATTTTTAGCTCCTGGGATCTTACAGTCCTCTCAGCAGCATTACTTCACCTGCCTCTCAAAGATTTGAGCTTTCAATCTAATTAAATATTGCACTGCTGACTTAAATACAAGAAGCTCTGAGTGAAATGCTTTCAAAGAAAGTGTGACTGTTGCTCAGAACAGCTCTCCTTTAATAGCAAAGTCAGCAGAAAAAATATCAAAACAAAGCAAAGCAAAACTGAAACTGTTCCCTCATATTAAGCTACATTTTTTACCCTCGTTCTCTATTGGGGTGCTCATGCCTTGTGGGCTACAGACAGATGAAGGGGTTCCTGCTGCATCCTGAAATCTCCTGTCTCCACCTCCTCATCTCTAATCCTGCACCGCTCCCTCTGGCATTCTGAACAGCCGCGCTCAGACATTGCAGCCTGTTGCATAAGCATTCTTGCTGCGATCTTTCCCCCTGCTCTCTTCACCAAGGTCTCTACCAGCCTAGCAATCAGAGTTGGCCACAGGCTATTTGATGCAGAACTAGCAGACTGAGCTGAACTGAACCAGCACTGCTAAATGTAACCCTAATTGTCCTTAATTGCCTTAATTTTACACTGCTGAGCTTATTTAAACACTACCCTTATGTTTCCCATGAAGCTCATCTTTCTGCACTCATTCGTGCTGGTAGCGAAAAATAGTATGTGTTTTCTGTTTGCCCCTTTTAGGGTACTGCACCCCAAATAACAATGTGCACATTTGCCCCTTTATTCAGTGTTACAGTGGGTTAATTTTTGTTCCTAAAGTAGTGCTTCAGCATTTAACTGGCCACCAAATAAGTCAAAAGTGATGGACAAGACTCAAACCACAAATACACTCTGCCTCACACAAACAAAAACCCACACACTGGCCCACACTGGCAACTTCTGCTTGGAGAAGCAAGTGAAAAAGTCTAACAATAGCAGCAGAGACAATACAGAAAAGTGATTGGATATCATAAAGAAGCACTTGTGATTATTCTCCCTTTGGAATATTCCTACAACAGCAGTATCAGATCCTGTATGATGAAACCACCTCCAGTGCAGACAGCAGACAAAAAAAAAAAAAAAAAAAAATCTCTTATCTCTGTGTCACAGAGTTACACACACAAACCAAAACACACACTGAAAACACACACACTGAGGCAGGCAGCGGGACAACTGAGGTATTGTGGGTAGCCGTCATGTTACTGGCTGTGTCTATAAGTGTGTGAGTCAGACTCTATTTTTAGATGAGCATATAAACAGCCGGCCGAGTCTACCCAGACACAGACACACTGCTCACTCCTGTTCGTGACAGTCACACCAATCTCACCTGTTCTTTTTCAAACCTTACACTGAACTCAAAACGTCTACTGATTTTCTCTCATTATTTCAGTCCTTCCTCTTTTCTCCTCTGTCTCTCTTTTCTTCATTGACTCATTCAACAACACATCTAAATGCTTTTCAAAACATCTCAACCACACCTTGCTGGGAGAGCAGCCCCCATGGCAGCACAGCCACAGCAGCAGATAAGAAACTTGCCCATCCCATTTTATTTGTACTTATTAACTAAGCCCATGTGACTAATGGGAACTCTCAAGCAGAGCAGTAACTGCTTTGCAAATATTTATGCACAATTAAGTGCTTATCGTGAACTACACGACATATGTTCGCTTAAATTTTTGCCGAGGAGCTTTGCAAACAGTGAACCTCTACACTCAGTTCCCTTCATTGTTCCCTGAAGTCTTCCCGACCACTAGACTGTTTTGAACTTTGTGTTTGTTTGTTTGTTTTTTTTTCATTATAAAGAACTTATTAGAGAATAAAACCTCCTGCTTCCAGGTACATGACACAAGTAACAAAGCTGGTTGATTTGTAGAGGATAAAGGAATTTGGTCACTCCCAGATGAGGGCACTGATATTTCAGTGGTTCAGAAGACAGAGATGGCCCTGACCACAAACTAACAGTTACCAAGAACACTGAAATTGGTTGTGTATATTTATATATTCTGTTTCTTGGCTTTGTTCCTTTCATGAAGTTGCTAACTCATCCCTTAATAATGATTTAAGAGTTTTAGGTTTCTTCAAGAAAGTGTCTAAATGACTGTACAGGCTATTTTTAGCCAATGTGGGCTGCAGTCATTTCAGCTGGCAAAAAACTTCTCCTTTTTTCCCCAACAGTAAGCCACAAATTGGCACAAGTTAGCTCTAATTAGTGTCTCTAATCAAGGACACATGTATAAAACAAAAAAGGCAACACAATATAGTCTGACTCCTAGCAGCTGTTTTGAACATGCGCAACATGAAGTTCAACAACCAAATTGAGCATTTAGATATTATCCACTTCTTCTTTTGCATAATCTGAGTTAAATGGTGTTCACAGTGTTTCTACACTTTATACCTGGCAATGCATTTAAGCTTTAAAGCTGGGTGTTTGAAGGAAAAAGGTTTTTGTGGATCGGCTTCACTGCTCAGGAGTGAGGCTTACCAGTTCAACGTGATCCTGCTGGAACTTGTCTCCAATTTCCCGAAGTTTACGACCAATTTGCACCTCAACACTCAGCTCTTCGGGTCTCTCTGCCATCCTGTCATTGTCTTCCCCTCTGCCCTCTTCCTCCTCCTCTTCAATATCTCCCCGGTCCTCCGTGGGCTCAAAGTGAGTGGGAAAATGTAAGCGCAATCCAGCATAGCCTAAAAGGAAAACATCAAGCTTCTTAAAACTTGAGTTGTTGTTGGGTTTTTAAAATGGTGAGAAGCTGTGGTCAGTGTAACTGCCAAGATCCCTACATAAGCAATATGAGCAGTGTTTGATTTGAGTAGGTAGTAGTTTCAGTTTAGTAAAACTGCAAATGTTTTACTTATGAAGTTAGACTAGACAGTAAAAAACAAAACAAAACAAAAAAAACCTCTGAAACTGCAGACAGGCTTGTGATGATGCCAGCTATCTTGTTTACTATTAGTGGCCTCAAACACAGTTGTGTCTGAATAGCCTGGGCAAATATACAACATAAATATGCTGTCACAATGGTCTGTGAAACTGAAACGGGTTTTATCAGATCTCCCTGTGACTGGACAAATTACAGGGTAGGCACATAAAGTACAACTGAAGAGTCCACAAAGAAAAGAGAGGGAGAGTGACGGCAGGTGAAAAACACCTTAGTAAATCAACAAGGTCCTCAGTGAACTGCTGCTTTTTACTGGGCCGTGTCACTGAGTTTACTCACTGCCTCTAGCATGCTCTTCTACAGTCATGCCAGTTGAAGGAAAACAATTTTTTTTTATGTTATCATGTGTGCAGAACACTCTGCAATTACGCCTCACAGAAGAGCACAATATCTTTAAGCAACTTTGTGTGGGGAGGTGGCATAAAGCCAAGTGCATGACATCCATTACTGGTTAGATTACATTGAATGACAAGGTAATAACAGTCAGTGGTGTTTATCTATTGATGACTTTAAAACCAGAACAATAGGCACCTCTTAAACACTGATACTCAGTCAATAAGCAAACAACATTCTACTTCAGCATTTGTTTAATTCATTTAGCATGATGTCATACTGATTTGATTAGACATGGGAAAACACTATTGGATTAAAACTGATTGACATATTAGCATTGGTATGTCCCTTTATATGTGTATAAATTTATTGTCTATTTTTATCTTTGCAAGAAATTTGCATCTAAAATCCAAAATAAAACAAAACTGGATGGAATGTAATCACCGTTCATGAAAATTAGATTAATATTTTCTTAGCATTATGTCATAAGCATATGCGTAATACTTCACAGAAAACAGTTACATAGAAATGGATGTTTCTTAAGTTCCTTTTATGAATATTATAGCACAAAGGGATCTCACAAAACTAATTTCTGAGCTTATCTGTTTTGCTGTGATACATTTAAAATGGAACTTTTTTTGTCTCATAGTCCAAGAAAGACAGGATTTGTCAGACAGCCCCCAATGACAAACCTAACAGATGAAATAAACTGCTCATAGTCAGATCTTAAACTGCATGTTTCTAAAACGTATAAGCCCACATCACTTCAACGGGCTCACCCCTCCTTACCGTGAAAAGGTATGCAAGGCTGCCGTTGTAAGCTGCAGGGCAGCGTGTTGACGCTGTTGTTGCTGTGGCTCTGCGACGTGGACATAGCAGCAGTGACGGCAGCGAGGGCCTGTCCGGCTGCGATCTGTGTGGCTCGGTCTTCGTATTTGACACCCCTAAAGGGAGTTCCCCACAGTTGCGAGATGGGCTGTGACATATCCTCCTCCTCATCATCCATCCGACGCCTCAGCGGTAAGCTCCCTGCAGAGAAGAGGGGGGCATCAAACATTAGAATGAGATCATCAATGTTTGTGTGTTTTGCTAGTGTAAATATAAAATGTATCTGTAGGACTAGGTTTGACATATAGCTATGTTAATGAGCTATAGTGTGCAGGTAATTTGGGTGTGATTTGTTTTAAACCTAAACAAAAAGTGCCAAATATCATACTGTTATCAGTGGCAACTTTGCCCTCTGGCAGATGGACATTTATCTCATCCTGTCTGTATTAAATGGAAATAAATCATTAGTCATTATAATCTGCAGTAAGAGGCTTATGTTGCATGTGGTAATACTGAAAACAAACATGCAGAGGTGGATCATCTCAGAGGAAAAGTAAATGTAGGTATAAAAAAGGCAAGAAACATACAAGAGCCAAATGTATAACCTTGTTTTTAATGCAGTGGTGAGAAGCAACAGGAACCAAATGTATGGAAACACCCTGTGTAGGGGGACCCAGTGGGCGGCTAAAAACGTTACAACAGATCTGCTACCCTCCTGCAGCAGATTTTGCCAAGCTGTTCCTCATAATGTGCCAAACTGTAACTGAGTGCCAAAAGATCCACTGGAGAGGCTTTTTTTCCCCCTCAGAATTACTTTAATCTGAGCAGTGTGCCACACAGAAGAGCACAGTCAGGGAATTAGGTCCTCCCTGCACAATTCTACTCCTCCACATTAAGACCTTTACTCCTTGTTCCCACTCACTCAACCACTGGATAGCCGTCTGTCCACACTGTTAACCCGTGCACACAGTGGGCAGAGTGTGAGGGAAACCACAGTGAAACTACTGTTCTGGCTAGACTGTTATGTACCTCATACAATGAGTGAGATAATGAGTTTCACTCCATCCTCAAATGTGCCTCCTGAACACAAACACTTATGCACTCTTCCTTGTTGGCTACATGCCACAATCTGAACTACTGTTATATCATTTTGTCAAGGGTGCCTGTCTTTTCCTTTTGTTGTGTAAGTGGAGACAAACAGGCTGAGCTGTCAAATGCAAAAGTCAAAACTGGATACACTGGTATTGTGTTTACCGAGCGAAGCGGCCGCAGTCATATATCTCTCTTTGCATGATGTCATATCATATGGAGTCAAACAAGGAAACTACATCTTTAACTGCTGTGGAAAAACACTGTCACTTTGTCTGATACTTTGAATCAGATTATTTACTGACAAAGAAAAACTGAATTATTGACCCACACACATTATTTTTCCCCCCAAAGCATTTAAGAGTTAAATTAGTCAATGCTGCCAATTAGTTGTGCTTTAATAGAATTCAAAACAGCCCAAATTTGTGTCAACATCTCCTCCAGGCAAGTTAAGTAGTACATTAATTAATGCTATGTAAGAAGCAAGTTTCACTGAGATCAAATGTGCACTCGTGTGTCAACTGCATTGCAAGCCCCGTCTTGAATGTCCATTGGCAGTCATCAGAGGACTGGCAGTATTACCATAGTGTCAGACACATACAAAAAAAACAAACATAGACAGGGAAATACACAGAAAGACTACACACAGACACACACAAACACGCACAGAAACACACACTGCCTGGGGGCTGCAGGGAGGCCTGGCAGCCACCACAGTGCTGGTCAGAGTCTCAAAGCTCCAGCAGAAAGTGGCTCCCTCTGCTGCACCATCTGTGCACGGGCTCTGCTCCATGCAAAGCTGGGGCTGGGGGAGCACACACGCTGAACTCGGCTGCTATTTGACCTACTGCTTTCATGTAACTAGGAACACTGGGTGCACGTTCCAGTTAAAATGAACCGTACTAATATGGAAAGGAAAAGAGTTGTCTAGTGTCTAATTTTTATTTATTTATTTTTGCTTTTTTTTTTTCTGGTGAATTACGTTTGTTTTTGTTATGTATAAGTTAACACCGGGGTGCAAATGCGTTGAAACTACACAAAAATAACCGACATTTACGTCAAGCAGTTTCAGATCGACCACAAGGACTCGACAGAGGACCGCCGGAGATGTGCTGCGCTTTATCCACATCAGAAGCACTATATCCCGGGCGGCTCAGAGCGTACATCTAGAAACTCGCGGCCATCGCATCTCCTTGAAAGAATCTTGTCAAAACAATATGCAGACACACGCTGCGAGCCAAAATAACCACGGCAAACACAGATAAAGTTGGCTTTAAACCAATGTATTTTGACTGTTTTCTATAAAACAGGTAGGTATAACTTAAGCCTGGGTTGTGACTCGTTTTCATGCCGTGACAGTAAACTAGTTGTATTACAGAATCATTCAGGACCGTGTTTATTCGTTACTCGTTTGGCTCGTTATCCCACGCTGACACGTTCTCCCGACAAATAAAATCTTCAAAACAAACAAGACACGCGTCAAAGCAGATATTAGTTAAAGTGAATTACACACAAAACGAGTTATTTTAGTGTCCGCAGTTACTAGTTAGTTACCTGTAATATGTGTGTAATGGGCAGCCTAACGGTCGCGTGCCAAACACCGGGCAACATCAGCCGGGACGTGGAGAAAGCACGCGCGGGACGTGACGATAACCCGTCACTTTGTCGCTCTTCAGTATGTCTGTTAAAAACAAGGGAAGGAAGTCTCGCTGACATGAAGAAGCGGACAGACACACATCTCGAAATGCTCTCTGCCACACGCCAACCACCTGGCAGGTCCGCTCATCCCGTCTCTGCTCGGGCATGCCCAAGCTGCCCGCACATTTGTTGATAAACTCCCACAAACAGGCGGCACGCGACAGTGCACTGCGTGCAGGATACCGCTCTCTAAATCTGAACAAGCGAACCGTTAAACTCACCGCCAGTATATGCGTTTTCCGTTGTGATCGGTGGTATCTTGACAACTTGCTATTACCTTGTTTCCGAAAGACTGTGGTGATGAGCCTCGGTACCCTCCTTGCATTACAACCACTCATGGATGTTTGCTGACTAGAGTGAGGGGTTGTTTTTTTCCCTCTGTGATCCGCCCTCGGACCCGCCCCTTCTTGAATGTGAAAGAAACAGAGTCAGCCTCAGTTTTTATGCAAATACAACAACAAATCGAAAGGATCTGCTTTAGATATCAGTTTTTAGCTTGTGGGTAATGGGGGAAGTAATGACATTTTTATCATATCAAAGCAATCATAGCAACCTCTAAAAATATTCAAGTAAATTATTTTGCCTTTTTTTCTGTTATAGTTGATAAAGGTGGGTGTCTAAGTCAAAACGAATTTCTCATATAAGCTCATTTTATAGGTTGCATGCAAAATCTCAGCAGGAAAAAGCACAGAAATACACCCTTTCAGATAACTTTAGTAATTAAAATTAAACTCTTAAAAGCTACTGAACATTTACATCTTTCTTTAATAATAACAACAGCAACAACAACAACAACAACAACAACAATAATAATAATAATAATAATAATAATAATAATAATAATAATACAAGGCTGCTGGCCCTTTAAGAGAACAGCCCTCTTTGCCGAACATAAGCTGGTGACACGCAGTGAACCAATCAGCGGGTTTGTTTTGGTCCCGCCTTCTGCTTCGTGTATCTTGACACGTGGAGGGGGGAAAAACACAAACCGAGATAAGACATGTGACTCCTTTCAGCTTTCAGCGCTCAGCTCAGCTGATTGGGAGTTGCTGCTATAGAGTAGTTGTACCCACCCAATTGCCGGGGTCCATATGATGATGAGTTGTGTACTGTCAAGGCAACAAATAGATTCACAGATGGCACATACAGATATCAGTGAAATACAGTAGCAGATGTATGTCAGTGTCATATTATCTAGCACAGTGGATTTTGTAGTTTTATATCCAAACTTGTCATGCAATCATTTTTAAAGAGCTATAAGTCTACTTTATACCTTTTTTTATTTATCATAGTTACTTGTAACATTTTGATTTACATGTGAAACCTATGATTGCCTATTATTATTATTATTATTATTATAAAATAAGATGTGTTGCTAGGCATTATGCAGTCTGCATTCTGAGTTATATTTTTTAAAATTTTGATTAGTACACTTGGTAACATAACAGGATTCAAATGTCCCCAATGCCTTCCTTCCTTGACAACAATGTATTGAAATAACCATAGAGCCCTTTTCAGTTCAGCCCCTGAGGGCACCCATAGTGTCCTCCACTGATGAATGCACAGTGACACTGGCATAAACAGCAGCAATGGCTGTTGACCCTCATTGCAGGGTGAGGGCATGCCTACGCATGGCATCACTCAAAAGATGAAGAGAGGGGAAAAAAAACAAACAAGTACAGTGAAATCAAGTCTGATCTGTTAAAAAGGGGCTACTGAGTGCAAAACAGCTATGCGAGAAAAGTGAGACTATTTGATCCATCGTGTGAGTCAGATTTCCCCCAAGAGACCATTTCTGGATGAAAACAGCTGCTGTAGCTTTTGCATAGAGTGCTGGTCAGTGCTGGTTTTCACACTGTCCTGCTCCTTTGTTGTACAGCTGCTAAAGTGTGATTTTTCTCAAGTATTCACAAAATTCCCATGCAGAGTTTCTTAGCAGACTAGCAAACAACCCCTGCTCAGCCTTGTTTAAGCTGCAGCTCGACAACTCCCAACCCCCCATCTACACCAACCCCCTTTCACAAATCCAGCAGTGAAAGGGACCCCACCCAAAATTTAGAAGAAGAGATCAGATGGTGGTTGTTTTTGTTCACTCTTTCCCTCTCTCTCTATGAATCTATGTCTTTTTTCCCCTCAGTAAATCCCATCAGTTGTCAGTCAATGAACATTCAAGCAGACCTCAATGGCAAGAATGACATCTGAATCATTGCACTCCAAATCCCACCTCCTGACAGTCGTAAATTAAATCTCTGCAAGCTAACTCTTACCATACAAGTAAGAGTATGAAGTTGTGTAATTTAGATTACCCCAAACATTATTTTATGATTTGAACGACACATTAAGGTTATGGTTGAGAATAATTACTTATGAGTACATCATTAAAGCACCTTTTGAAAAAAAATAAAGTGGAAAAAGTAGAAAAATATCAGTTTGAAGTGGGAGTAAAAATTATTTACTCCACTGAATGCTGCTTTTGAAAAACAAAGAAGTTTAATTGCCCATAAGCATTTCATCAGTTTTTTCTCCCTTTATCAATAACTCATTAGTGTTTCCAAACAATAGCTCCAAGATCTGTGCATTTCACTCACAGTCAAATCTTTCTGTCAGTGGACTCTTGGGTTTACAATAGCTTTTCATCAGTTAAACTGTGGTTTGGTGGAGTCTTGTTGTTCTTTTGAACACAGAGCTGTTAACCACATTTGTTTTGCAAATCAGATTTTTTTCGTGTGTTCTGGCAGAGAACATAACATGATGCGCTGTCAGTGCAAGAGATTCAGAAACACAAACCTCATGTATTGTGCAATCTCATCCACTGTTTTAAGTCATTTGCTGTCTTTTACTTTCAAGTGCTCCACATCAGACCCTTTTGAAGATGGAAAACAGCCTTTGTGTTAGAGCTGAACTCAGAACTTGTCATCTAAACTGAAACTTCCACTGCCTCTAATGTGTCAGCTGCAGTGGCAGACAACGTGTCCTAGCCCATTTTTGTCGGAGCAATTTCTCCCTGCGAGGCAGTCAAAAATCCTCCACAGTGAGTTATTTCTGACTACATGCTGCCAGCCGAGGTGATAAGCCCCCGAATGTTGAAAATTTTCAAAGTTCAGTGCATAATGATACAATTTGCTTTGTGGCTTTTTCCCTAATGGTATCTGGCATCCAGACGCTTTGTCTTCTATCTTCAATCCTTTCTGCACCCAAACAACTCCATCATTGTTTGTGCTGGTACAGTATGCACTTTCACATCCTGATTTCATGCTTTCGATCCCTTTGCTATTTAATTATCGACCTAAATCCCTGTTTTAAGAGACTGTTTTTCACACAAATTGATTGTGAAATTACGTGACAGAGATGACAAGTTTTTGCAGGTTATTGGAAAGCTTTGTCCCCCTCCACCCTCATATTCCCTCCGCCTACTCTGTCAACACCTCTTGATTTTAACCGCAGGTACAGCAGGGGCCCAGCGAATGAACGCGGCTCTCTCAGGGTTCATCCAAAGGTAACACATTTGAAGCCCAGAACCGCCCGAGGGAAACACTTCCCTTACGATTATGTGGATTTTGACACGACTTTCATGTGCTAAAGTAAATGTAATCCTATACGTAAGGAATACCTGGGAAGGCTTGAGTGAAAATGAACTGTTGCATTGTGCCTTTCAATTTGTCTTCACGTTTCCAGCTGCGATGGCAAGTTTGCGGTTAATGAACACTTAATGATTCCTGAGCAGCAGCAGCAGCAGCAGCTCGGGTGGTAAACAAACCATTTGTCAGGCAGAGTGGCAGCACAGTGACACCTGTGCAACATCCAAAACAATTCTTACATCAAATTTGCAGGTGTCCTTGCACTGGTGCGTAGCAGTAGATTACTGCTCCCGTGTTATTATTGGGTGATTAGATTTCCACTGTGATTTTTAAGCACATTTTTTTATGATTTGATTATATCATATACAAAATATGACACTTGTCAAAATACCTAGAAGTAAGGAATCAAAGGAATCTAGACTTATTTTGTTTTGACCAGTCAAGTGGAAGTCCAGCTATGTTTGACTTACCACCACTTACCACTGTGCTTATGAACTGGATGTTTAAGATGTAGGCATCATCCTTTACTCCAGATTTTACAAAACTACACCAGCTGGGCCTTAAGGTTTCTTTAGCAGCAAAAAGCTGACTGATATTAGAATGAGTTTTGTATTACATGTGGCTGTAAACTGTACCTGGGTCACAGTATCCTGACCTGTTCAGAAATGTAGCAAGTATGTAATTACTTTTTGGACCTTGAAAGGATAACTTGTTGTCTTTTGCACCAGAATGCACCGTGATCGACTGTCCACTCACTTGCTGCTCTCCACTTTAATTGTTGTAACTCTGTGTGCGCTCAATTGGAAATAATGGGATTTTGGGAAGCCCGTGTCAGATGTGATGAGCTGCTTCCCCCAGCCCCCTGCACAGAGGAGCTAAGGGGGTGGGGGGAGATAACATAGTGGTGAAAGATATGTGTGAGTTTTTTATGGGGTGGGGGAGTCCAAGCTTTTCTACAAAGCACTAATCTTGTTACCTCGCATTATTGGCATGTTTGACAAAAGTTCAGGTGTCACTGTACAAGCTGTATGGCAGCATGTGCTTCTGCAGCTCTGCTTTTATACAGATCCTCTTCAGAGATGTCCCACAGTTTTCTAAATACTTCATTGGCTGCTAAAGTGTTGGTAGGTTGGTGCTGTGCATCGGATTAAAAAAAGAAAGCAACGATAAATCATTGAAGGAAGGAGACATGGATGGAAATAGAGTTGGAGTTGGTCTTGTTTCTACGGTAACTGTCGATGGGGAGGTACCAGGGATGAAAGTGGAGAGAAAACAAACCTCCCCGCTCCGATGGCAACAGCACAGCAATTGGTTCTCGTTTCCTGCGAGGACAGGAAGAAAAAAAACATAACAAGGTCCCCTAGTAGCCCAGGAGACACAGTTCGATGTTGCATCAGAAAGCAAGAGGGAGGGCAAAATGAACACACGCTCGCAAACATGCGCACTAAACTTGCACACGCACATACACACTTGCTCTCACGCACAATCACATGCTCCACTTCACCCTGCAGCTGCCCCTCCCGCTACTTCTCTCCCACTCTCCCGCCAAAACATCTACAGCACGTGAAACCTGCCTAGAAACCGAGGGGAAACTTCCGCCTTGCCCTGATTGGCTGAGCTCCCTAGCAACCGCGTATGTCTAACCAGCCAGTCAGGCGCGTTGTGAGAGGCACACTGACCCAATGAAACAGATTATTCAGAGGCGCGGGCAGGCACAGTGACCTGGTAACAGTCAGGAGAAGAAGTCAGGGAGACGCTGGAGGGAGAGAAGAAAAGCCGTCTGTGATTGGCCCATAGATTTCCTCTCTGCTCTGATTGGTTTGATGCTCTCCTCTTTGCAGTCATTCATACATTTCTCTGCCTGCCTCAGCATTAGCACCTCTTTTTCCTCCGCCCTCAGCCAGTTCGTTCAACTTCCAGAGTGGCCACCCTGCCCTCAAGGAAATCCACTGCCGAAGGTCAATGCAAAGACTGTGCTGCTGAAATGGGATTGGTTCAGACAGGCAGGAGCAGAATGAGATCCTAGTAACAAGTCTACCTCATCATGTCAGTGCTGGATTAAAGCTCGTGATCAACAACTTGTTAAACAACACAAGTGCCCTTGCTGTTGCCGCTGCTGATGAGCTTGTTATTGTCTTGCTTGTAATGGACATGGGCCAGTGAAAGGCATAATTAGCTTTTCACTTAATAATGCAGAATTTGACAGGGCTGGTCTCCAGGCAAGTAGCAAGACACAAATTAGCAAATGGTTAGTTTGTTTTGAAAAACGAAGCTTTTGAAGGCATTCTGGATGAGGGCTGCGAAAATCTTTTTAAACATTCCAAACTGCTTGTTCCAATGGTGTGGGGAATTAATGTCAATACCCTGCAGGATCAGGAGTTCACATTGAATAGTTAATGAGATGGGGGAGAGAACGATTCAAATAGTTCTGCGAATCGAGCATGCCATGCATACAGCCTAATTTAACATAACTGCAGGCAAAAATTCACTCAGGCAGCAACATTATACCACCATGATTAGTAAAAACAACATTACCATCCAACTCAGAAATAGCTCATCGCTCCATAACAAATTAGTTTACTGGGGTTGGAAGATAAACTAAATATGTAATTGAAAATTTGTTCTTTGCTTACAACAATAAACATTTCACTGTATTACTTATTCGACACTGAATGTTTCATTTAAATTGCTGTTCAGAGCTAATATGTTTTTACCAAATTCTTTACCAAGGGTACAATACACTGAACCTACCAGAAATAAGGTTTTCATGTAGTGACAATATAAAGTATCACTCCCTACATATGATTAAGAAGTCATGATATCCACCCATCCAATTCAGGGGCGCGGTGGGGCTGGAGCCTATCCCAGCTGTCATTGGGTGAAAGGTGGAGTACAACCTTGACAGGTCGCCAGTCTATTGCAGAGGTCAAGATATACATCAGTAAAAGGAAACTGCTATTAAAAGTGTTTCTCCACTTAGAGGTGAAGGTCAAGATTTTAGTGCAGCTAAATGTTTTAAGTTGCTAGCTAAAACTGTCTTAAGACAAAAGCCTTAAGCTTACATCTTACACGTGTCGCTATAGTTGCTTTACAGTGTTGGCGGTTTGGAGACTGTGAATTGGTATTAATAGAATAAAAAGGATAAAGAATAAAGGCTAAATTTTGGTTTGTTGTCCATCTGAAAACACCTTTAGATTGCAGCAGAGTCAGAGTGGCTAATTAGCTAGTAGCAAAGATTAACTTAAGACTTTTAAAGGAGCGGTTCCACTTTTTGGGAATATGAGTATTTTTGAACTTGCAGAAGGTAAGATGAGAAAGATGAAGCATGTAGCACCTTGATATGAAACCAGCCCTACAAGAGAGAAGTAGGGTGTCAGGACTGAGTTGACTGTTCTGTTTCTTGACTCTATACTAGAGTCTATACTAGCGGTAACCAATGCCGCATTGGGGATTTTTTATGACGTCCTGACGAAGCGTGTCAGAATTTTCTTTTACCTTCTTTTTGGTCATGTGATGACCTCCACAGTGTGTCCTTGATGTTTACCAATAGGAGCCCAAACCACCAGTGGTATAGTCAGTCATGAATATACATTCATTTAAGTACACCTGTTCAACTGATCGTTAACGGAAATATCTAATCTAATGCCAGCAACCCAATACATTTAAGCATGTAGACATGGTCAAGACGACCTGCTGAAGTTCAAACCGAACATCAGAACAGGGAAGGAAGATGATTTAAGTGGCTTTGAATCTGGCATGGTTGTTAGTGCCAGAGGAGCTGGTCTGGGAATTTCAGAAACTACTGATCTACTCGGAGAGGAGGAGGAGAAGAGAGAATGGTCGGAAAAGAGAAAATATCCAGTGAGCAGCCGTTCTCTGGGTGAAAATGCCTTCTTGATATCAGAGGCCAGAGGAGAATCGCTAGACTGAGGAAGGCAAGAGTAATTCAAATAACCACCTGTTACAATCAAGGTATGCAGAAGAGCATCTCTAAACACACAACACGTTGAACCTCGAAGCAGGTGGGCAACAGCAGCAGAACCCCCCACACGGGGTGCCACTCATGAACAGGAGAACAGAAAACTAACTAAGCACGTGAACGTTTTGGTGTAAACAACATGAAACCATGGATCCATCCTGCCTTGTTTCAAAGGTTCAGGCTGGTGGTAGTGGTGGAATGGTGTGGGGAATATTTTCTTGGTACACTTGATACCAAATGAGCATCATTTAAACACCACAGCCTAGGTGAGTATTGTTGCTGACCATGTCCATCGCTTTATGACCACAGTGTACCCATCTTCTGATGGCTGATTTCAGCAGAATAACACACCATGTCACAAAGCTCAAATCATCTCAAACAGTTTTTTTTTTAACAAGGGAATGCATTCACCATACTCAAATGGCCTCGACAGTCACCAGATCTCAATCCAATAGAGCACCAGTTCTGAAGGCAAAATGGGGTCCAACCCAAGACTAGCAAGGTATACCTGAAGTGGCTAGTGAGTATACAGTGGTGTGACAAAGTGTTTGCCCTCTTCCTGATTTCTTAGTTTTTTGCATGTTTGTTACACTTAAATGTTTCAGATCATCAAACAAATTTTAATATTAGTCAAAGATAACCTGAGTAAACACAAAATGCAGTTTTTAAATGATGATTTCATTTATTAAGGCGAAATAGATATCCAAACCTGCCTGGCCCTCTGTGAAAAAGTAATTGCCCCCTAAACCTAATAACTTGTTGTGCCACCCTTGGCAGCAACAACTGCAATCAAGCATTTGTGATAACTGGCAATGAGTCTTTTACATCGCTGTGGAGGAATTTTGGCCCACTCTTCTTTGCAGAAGTGTTTTAATTCAGCCACACTGGAGGGTTTTCGAGCATGAACGGTCTGTTTAAGGTCATGCCAAAGCATCTCAGTCAGATTTAAATCCAGACTTTGACTACACCACTCCAAAACCTTCATCATCATCGTCATTCAGAGGTGGACTTGCTGGTGTGTTTTGGGTCATTGTCCTGCTGCATATCCCAAGTGCTCTTGAGCTTCAGGGAGCAAACTGATGACCAGACATTCTCCTTCAGGATTTTCTGGTAGAGAGCAGAATTCATGGTTCCATCAATTACAGCAAGTCGTCCAGGTGCTGAAGCAGCAAAGCCGCCCCAGACCATCACACTACCACCACCACGTTTGACTGTTGGTATGATGCTCTTTTTATGAAATGCTGTTAG
>VUQI01030527.1:0-14795 GCA_015106735.1 Paratilapia polleni | reverse complement strand
AGAATAAAACAAAAATGTTCATTTTACTCAAACATATACCTATAAACAGCAAAATCAGAGAAACTGATAATTTGCAGTGGTCTCTTAATTTTTCCAGAGCTGTATAAGCTCCCTGAACAGAAAACTAGCTATAGCAACCAAAACCGTTCTCTGTACCAAGCTTTAAACATGTTTCAATGCTGAATTAAGGCAGTTTAACATAGGAGTCTCTGTGGAGATTGACCTGCTCTTGGAGTTCAAGTGGCCACTCCAGGAACTCAAGTTTTTGGCACTTTCAAGTTGGCTTCATTTTTCAACAGAGGTTGCTGCTGCCTTTCTCACAATGTCAGCTGGCACAGGCTCCAGGTCCAACCCCTGTCCAGCCCCCTCCTTAATTCCTTTCTCCCCTCCCCATTTAGATCTAGATTTCTTTAAAGTTTGCCACAAAAGTATTTGATGTGTTCTGGTTTGATTGGTCTGAAGTTGCTGAGGAAGGTACGGTAGCTCACAGATGGGGGAAAAAAAGAATGGTTAGTGCTTTGACATTTGAACTACTAAATATTTTCTGTAAGAAGTAGTTAAGAAATTGTAATGGACAGGCAGCCTGACCAGGTTGCACCCTGCCTCTCAGCTGGGATAGGCAGGATGATAAGCTAGATGTATTTAAAGTAAATTTAAATCGCCTACTTTATTTTAGAGAAAATGTCAGAAAAGAGTGAACAGGGAGGAAGAAAGATTCAAAAAAGGAAAGGCACAGAAAGAGAGACAGGATGTCACTTCAACAGGAAATACAATCAGTGGCTAGAAGACAGGATGAGAAGAGCAGTAGAGGAATAGAAAGACATAGTGACAAGTTGAGGAGAAATAAATGTCCTTTATATGTTATTTTTAGTTGCAATTGCTCTGTAATTTTAGGAAAACCTGAAATAAATTTATAATAATCCGTTTGTACATAAAATATAAACACAGGAACACTATACTTGTCCTCTTTGCTCAAAATTAGTCTTTCATATGATCTTTTCAGCAGCCCAATTTATCTGATCACATGACCCATTTTACCTGATCACAGCCTGGTGGGCAGAGAGGACACATGTGACAGTTAAACACCTGTAAAACATGAAAAAAACAGCCTATTGTCAACATAGAACAAAATAGAAATTGTTTAAGAAAATGTAACTTTTGGGGGTTAAAATATGTTGCTAATGTATGTACACTTTTCAAAAAAACTGTCCCTTTTACCTTACTTCACCTCAAAAACATCATCACTTTTTAATGAAAAAAGTAATATAAAACAGAAAAAATATAAAAACGGAGGAATTTCTAAAGTTTTCTTTAGTTGATGAACCTTATGCTGTCATTTCTGGTAATTAAAATACTGTGATGAGCGTTTCTGAGAGCACCCAAACAATGAATGGGAAGTGTGCGCGCGGCTTTTTTTGAGGCATTATTTACTTTTTTGGCCAAATGTTATATAAACAGGGATAGCCCATTATTTGGATAACAATGAAAGAAAGCATTTTGCCTTAAGGGAGGAGCACTTTATGTTGTCATCACTGAAACAATGCAACTTTATTTTCAAAGTCATCAATAAAAAAAAAAAAAAAAATCAAACGGCATCAGTTTTTAGAAACACCTACCGGATAAGTGCACAAGAGATCCACAAAAGAGCTTCGTTTCCAATTAATGGGCAATAGACGGACCTATGGGCCAAACCGCGAGGACCCTGTGAGGGGCTATGCGGATGCCGCAATGGAGTTTCCCAGTGAGTTATGGGCATGCCTTCATGTTTTTTTTCTCTGTACAGTGGCTTTACTAGTTAGTCTATTTTCACTCTTTACGCAATGAGGTACTGGATGGTGGGTTGATGTTTAATGTCAGCGCGGTACGTAGAAAGGCGCGTAGTCATTCTTGCGGGCTATCACGTTATCACTGTATCCTTGGGGGGAAGTAAATAAAAGGTTTTGCCAAAGCACAGCGGTGATGCAAAGTGTGGAAGGTGACTGCACAGACCTACTTTTTTTTACACGGACCTGCATGCCGGTCGGACTAGCGTGGAGACCAGCGCACTTGGTTGCGTGTTGGACCTGTTGGATTTAACGTGTTTGATTTTTGCACAATGTGTTTAAAAGATGCTGCACCTGTTTGCGAATGTTGCAGAAAACAGGTAGAGGTAAGAGCGCATGTGAGATTTCTAGTCTGATGCCTGACTGTATGTGCGCGACTGGCGTGCCGCAGCACTCTTTATGCTGGGCGTTTTTGAACACGCTCATCACGCTGATGATGAATGGATGCTTGCATTTAGGCTTCGCGGTGTATAACCCAACCTGTATGGAAGAATATTGGTTCTGGGCATTAGGATTTTATCCATCTCTGGAGGTCGGCTGCTGCTTTTGACTATTATCCTAAAGGACATCCTCTGATTTGTGACAAACTACATTTGCTACAGGATTGTAATTTTTTTCTAGCAGCAGTTAGTTGACATAGATTTTGTATTTTACTCCCTAAAACACAGCTTTACTTTGAACTAGGCTGTAAAACTGTAATACACTCAGCAGCCCTTGATTATTTAAGATATTAAAATTTAAAAAATGAAATAAAGCCAAATTACTATTAGGTGGTGGAACAAATGTATAATGGGGTGAATAGGCATCACTGTGTCTTTGAGGCTGCTGACGAAGCAGCTGTTACTGTAAATCACTGCTCTATGGGAGATGCTGAGTGTTGACAAGCACTTTTTGTATCATGTTCAATGGGAAAATACCTCTCAAGTGTGTTTCTCTAACATGACACAGCACGCTGGGAAATTTTCAAACGTGAAAGCTGAATCTGCAGTTTCTGGCACAGTCATTGCATACTTAAGTCAGCAGAAAAGAGCAAAGGGTTATCAAAGGGTGACAGCTATAAGGGATTCCAGCAGAACAGGAAATTATGTCAGACCCATGTCATCTGATAGCTACCTATTTACAACTCTGCACGTTATCGTGCAGAAGACCTGCTCAAAGTAGAAGATTGCAAAGCATTCAAAAGCAACCATTCCATCGATGTTATGTGCTTTAAATAGGATCTCCTTATCAGCCCTCTGTGCCATTTAACCACTGGTACCACACCAACTGGTGTATTTAAATTGCTAAGCTCTTTCTGCATGTGTTTCATGTGAGTTAGATAAAATAGCACGTCAAAGGTGCCACTTTAAGTGAGCACCCAGCCACGTTTCCAAAGCATCTGTCACATACCTGGCCTGGAGTTTGCCATTATCCAAAGTACTGCCACTTGTGGGCTGCTGATTTCAATTTAAAATAGCAACACGGTTTTGGCAGCTCATGTTGGCCGACAAAGCTGTTAACTTTGAGCCTGGCCGCAGTCCTGGGCCGCAAATTCCACCACCATGGTGAGAAAGTTGAGAGTGGATGAGTGTGCGTACACTTTTTAGATTGATGAATTCTCACGTAGGCAGTGGTGGAGTTGAAAAGGTCACCGATAACCCTCAAGCTGAGTCACACACACTAACAAATGCCAGAGCGTATTAAAAAAAAGACATCAGTCGTTATTTTGAGCAGACATCAGTTTGCCTCTCAAACTGCGATATACAGTGGTATATGTTATTTTATTGGAGTGTGCACGGATGATAAGTATACTTTGGACCAGAGTGTTGAGCCGAAGTTTAGTTTTGTTTGAATGGTGATGCCAAAAGGCCTCCAGGAGTCGTACAAACTTAGTGTCGCCGGGGGAGAAAAAGCCCACATGCACAAAGTTTTAAAGTTTGTGATGTACAAGATCTACAAATAATACTCTGATTGTCTAAGTAAACTGGAACATTTAATTAACAGTCAAGTAACGTAGTAAAGTAGCCAGTGCAGTAGAATGAATTTTGTGTTAAATGCATTTCCATTTTCTTGTCATGCTCATGAGTATTTTTTTTTTCAGTCTTTGAATTAATCTCAGGAAATGCATGTGCATAATTACCAGTGAATGTCACCTGTCTGAAGACAGTGTTTACATGTATTCATTGGCATATGTCTTTATACTTACTGGACTACAAGTCTACAGGGATTACAAGCACTTGTTCAGGGGAACAGCTAGGCTGCAGTGCTGTCACTCTGTACACAGAGTTTATAGAAAGATTCTCTAAGACAGGGAGGGTGGTACAGTTTTATAGGAACATGTCAATCTCAATGTCTCTGCCAATGAAGAAAAGGGGCCATGGAAATTAACCTGATTATGCTGTTTGCCTCTTCTTGATGTTTTTTTTCCCCCCACATTATCATTTCCAAAATTATTGATCTAATCAGTTTGTGCTCATTATTAGAGACTCTGAGAACTTAATGTGACCTGTATCTGCCCCATCTGCCTGGGAAAATCATCTTCATTTTGTGTCATGCTTTTGCGTCACACATCCAGGCTGCTGTGAAAGGGTGCATTCAGCATGTGCCACAGAGGAACAAAGCTGATGTCCGCATGACCCACAAGATTCCCAAGTGTAGAGAGTTCAGAATGTGGTATGATTTCAAAGAATGTGACAAGTTTCTTTTATGCTTACGAGAAAAAGTTAGAAGTTCAGAATAAGGCTGACTAATGTCCCAGCTGTAGAAATACCCTGTTGTAGTAAGGGTTACTACAAAGTCATTCCTGCACTGTCATGGTATCTGCAGGTTTCCGTTCATAATGCAGGACATCACATGGTTTCATGTGCTGAATCATGCTGAATTATGCTATCATGATGGTTTTAGGTGATACAGCTTTAATGGTCAGCTACTAGTATGCAGCATGTATGTTTGTAATGCATCTAATGCGTAAGACTGAGCAGCTACATCAGTAGTAATAAATGAAAACAAAGCACAGTGTTCCTAGAAAAGCTATTATTGGGTAATTGACACAGACCTCTGGCCTCAGGTTCTCATACTGTACACAGTTCACAGGGCAGCAGTGGTCTGAATTAAGTAACTGTAGACAAATGAACTTAAAAATCATGTCTTTATTTGTCAAGCTCTGTACAGGGCAATTTAAGTAAATGTGACAACAGGTCTGTATTTTGCTTTGTGATGATGTTCAGTATTCTACATTTGAATGCAGTTTCTTTTAGATGATGCCTCTTCTTTCTTTTCTTTAAAGTGTGCTAAAAATCATCCAGAACTTGGGAGAATAAATCATACTTTTATAATGATAAATGTTCATTTCGGAAGGTCACCTGGCTCTGCAGGAACATGTTCTAAAATCACAGAGGGGCTCTAAGTGAGGGGGACTCGATCTGATCTGGTTCTGTTAGGCTGTGGGGGACATTTTGCTTGCATAGTTCGGGTGCACTTGTCCCCTTTGAAGAATGGATCTCTGCAGAGCAGTTCGAAGTTGTTCAGGGTGACCACCTTTATCCTAGGATGAAACATTTCAGTCCTTATGGGTATGGTCTCTTTCATGATGTCAGAGCCTCCATCCATGGGGCACAAGGGCTCACTAAATGGTTAGTCTGAAAATGATGTTAATCAAATGCTGTGGCCTTTGCAGGCACGAACTCTCAACCCAGACAGCACTCTCCACCACCACAATGAAAACATTAAATGAGGGAATATCTTTTGGTAGATTATTGTTCCATTCTTCCAGTATAGTTACACACAATTGACGTATCACTGCCAAGAAGCACTGAGGTACAACACCTTACTAAGATACTTTATTTTGTTTTTTCCTGTAATTTGTTTTCAGCCTGTATTTCAAATGTATCTGACCTGGAGAGACATACTACTGTAAGACTGTTTAAAACATTTCCTCAGACTCATTTGCTTCTGTTTTGCTTCTTGGTAATGTTTCCCACATTTCCCTGCTGTTGGCATCATTGCCAGAATTTGTGCTTTGTCTGGTTAAGCTACTATATGTCATAGATTGCTTTATATTTTGTAAAGGTCTGGGTTTATGTTTTTGTGTGACTGCTCCTACTGGTTAGAGGGGTGTTCAAAAACATCCAGACACACATTTTGGCATTGTACCCTTAAATAAAATACTCTGTTGAAGTGAGACAGAGGAAGAATGGTTAGAGCTTGACCTAAACAGAAGCAGATAAGTGGGAAAAAAAATGGAAAATCACCAGCTTCACAGCTATTTCCTGTAAGAATGACCTGCAAATTCAGTGTGAGATAGACCTTTTAAATGTTAGTGAAGTAATAAAATATGCTTTTGGTCTGTACATCTCTTGCACATTATATGTGCTGTTATAATGAAAAATAGTTCAAATATGAATTGAAGGAACTAAAAATCCTACTAAATGCTCCTGAAGCAGCATTTTATGTAGAAATTTACAGATAATACTCAGAGAGACTAAAGTTAAAGTTAAATTAGACTAAATGAGACTAAAGTTTATATTATGTTTAACTAACTTGGTCCCTTATATCAGTCTATTATCATGTCCAAAGTCCTTTTAGAGGCAAGTCTTGATGCTCTGCAGCCTCCTGGCAGTTATTTTAAATCATTATCTATTTATTTCAGTGGTCACTGGGACATAAAACTGCAGGTGCAAAATCACCAGTCGAAACTGATGAAAATGGTTGAAAAGTTTGATGACTTTGCCCCAAAATAAGGTTTAAAAAGCTTTTTTTTTTTCATGGAATTTACACTTCTACCACCATCTGTGTTGCTGTAATTGTAATTCAGGATTCTTTGAGTGCCATGTCTCTGTCTTATAATGTGTCCCTTATGTCTTAAGCTAGATTCATAATGCCTACTCTTCAGGGTTCCCACATTTTCCCTCACAGCTGTTGCTCACTTGCAATTGCAAATCATGCACCGAATTTGTTTTTATTTGGAGTTCCTTAGGGATGCACTTGTTTTCAGTATCTGTGGGATACTGGCCAGAATCACTGGCTGGATATATAGAGGGCAGAAAAGAATCTGATACAATCCATTAGTCTAAACTATCGTGTAAATGGTTAACTAAACCCTTAACAACATGTTATAAAGAGAGATGTATCTTGAGCAACACAAATGATGCATTAAAAACTTCGATACTGTATGTGTCCACACAAATGTGTTGTTAGAATTCTAGCTGCTAATGAAAAGGAAAAACATGGTGTCAGCTCAAGGTTGCAGTATCAGTACTGGTACTGGACATGTGAAGTGGTATCAAACCATCTCCAGTCTTTGATGAAATGTGTTTGTGTCTCTGTTGTATCTGTGATAGCAGGACTGCTTGCCTTGCTGTTGCTAGTGTTGGACTGGACCCAGCCAGGCTTGCCGTCCCCACTGAGGCCAATTTGTGACCTGAGGGTCCTGAACCATTTCATACAGGAAGCACGAGATGCAGAAGTCGCTATGGTGAGAGGACAATGTATGCCTGCACTAAGACCTGAGAGCAGCTGAAGGTTGCTTTAGGTTGTACCCTGAAGACTCTTTGCTGAAGTCATTGTTACGTGCTCTCTTTTTTTTTTTTTTTGTAGAAGTCATGTAGAGAAGGATGTGGCCTGTCGCAGTCTGTCACTGTTCCCCAAACGACAGTAGACTTTGATGTGTGGGAGAAGAAAAATGTAAGTAGCCACTTACAAACAGCTGAATGTTAAGCAGCAGATTTAGATCAGAGAGCTGTAGGGGGAGCTGTACCTCTTGTTCATTTCTAATGTGAGTTCTGATTACTAGCTTCCTTTGTTCCAGTGTAATGACAGTCTTTAACTCTCACCCTCTGTTTATTTTTTTGGGAAGACACTGGAACAAGCTCGGGAGGTGCAGACTGGCTTATGGCTTTTACAGCAGGCCCTCAGCTCACTACAGACGTCGGTCACCAACACAGCAATGCACAGTCACATAGACAACACCATCAGAAACCTGCTCAGCATCAACGCTGTGCTGCGTAGCCTCAACATCCAGGTGAGTTAGAGCAAGTTCCCAGGTACAAATTCAAGAATAACCGATCAGCAGCTGCCCAGCAAACATTGCTGTGACACCGACATTGTGTGCATGGTCAAATGGTCATGGTCAGGTACCAAAATCTGCAATATGGTTATGAGGTTGACAGCCAAAGGGGGTCTTGTTTCTGCATCCGATAGTGGTCCAGTCAGACCCTCGCTTATGAGCAATATAAGCCTAATGCAGTGGATTTTGGAAGCAACCAGCTAGCTCAGGAGGAAGTGACATGGTGCTAGAAAAGATTAGAAAATCTAATTGCAGAAGAGTTGTGGCACACTTATGTACCTAACATATGATTGGATATGCATGTAGACAGTTTATTGAAGTATTTAATCAAATAAGTGTATGTCTCCCTAAATTCTGTATATTTGAGGCCAACAATGAGCTTGATAATTAGAGCCAGTGAATTTTGCTTTCTAAGATAAAATGGCCTCATTTGATCTCGAGTATCTCGAAAGTGTGGCTCTTTCTTTGGCAATAGACAAACAGAGGGCTGTCATGGGACGTTCTGAGCTTTATACTACAAATGCTCTGGGCACTGAAGCTGGTGTAGTTGTGACAACACAACCTTTGAAATGAGTCAGGTCCAAACGGAGGCCTGAAGGATAGACAAACTCATGCTGTATGAGCGGTCTGTGTCATGACTGAGGGGTCACATCATGTTTCTTTGTACTCTCTTACAGGAATTTTCCCCACCAGCGAGTGCAGCAGGCCTTGAGGGAACATGGAGGGTGTCCTCAGCAACAGATTTGCTTCAGGTCCATGTCAACTTCCTGCGAGGCAAAGTGCACCTCCTTCTTTCGGGTGCACAGGCTTGCCAGCAAGATGTCAGCTGATCAACCCATCGCCCTACCCTGGGCAAAGCTAATTTGTGTTTCCAAAGGCAAGAGGAGAAATGTGACACTGGTTAACCTGCACGCTGCTGGAATCGGTGTGGAACAAGAAAGACAGCAGTCCTCACATACAGATGAGGAGCTGAAAGGAAAGGACTGTCTCAGCAGCGCTTTGGATGGACAGGAGACGAACGCAGCTCAGAATGTAGATGTGACTCATGGACACGGTGACGAAAACCAAAGCGATGCTTTTTGGAAGCACTGCTCCGATAGCTGTTCTACTGGCACTCTCTTGCACTTTGTGTGTGAATGTACTTTTATGTGGGTGAGTTGAGACGGAACGTTTCAATGTGCATGTAGTCTGTGTGTGTCTGTTTTCACTGAGTTTGACCCTTACACTCATCTCTTTAAAGGGAAACACCCAGTAAATACTGATTACACCTGGGCATCAATTCCAATCCTAGAGGCAGAAACTGAGGCCTCGCTCTCATGCTTTTAACATTTTTCAGCTGTGCCTCACAGAAACATTAGTCTCTTAGATTTTTTCAGTGACAATTTTAATATATTTTTGAGTAATTACTTATTTATACAGATTTTTCTACTTTAAGCTCAGTTTTTAGGCTTAGTGTCAGGTCTAACATGGTAGTTGGGCTCTTTGTCATATTTTCTTGTGTAACACTGAACACACTTGCAAAGGTGTTTGCTCACATCATTTGCAATGGCACGCTGCTCTTTCATATTTTTTTATGATAATTGTATGTACCTGACTGGCTCTTTGACACTGCATGTCCTTTCCAAATAAAGGCTTACAGAGCTGATGCTGACATTCAGTTCCAGTGAGTGAGAGGTCAGCGAGGAGGGTTACATGAGAACTGTGAAGCTGCTTCGTCATTCTCTGTGTTGTTGTTTTTGCCCGAGCTACACTCAACCAGTCTCTACACACTGATAGCCAGACTGTCTGGAAAAATTTACAATTTACATCCTGTGGGGCTGTAATTGCAAATAGTTTTCCAGAAGCTGACGCTACACAGTCTCCTCCCTCCCTCTATTGTTCGTCATCGAACCTCAGCCAGGCAATCAGTGAGCCCTGGGAACTTGAGGCTTTCTATAAAATGGATGCTCAACGATTTCAGATTAGTCAAGTGTTCTTCCTTGTTTTTTCCCGTATTTTTATATCTTGTTGTGCAAGTGCGAGATGTTTTTAAGGATGTTTGTATGTTTTCTTTCCTGTTTTTTGTATTGTTTTGTCCCATTACTGTATGATTCCCTATTTAAATACAAAATGTTGTTCTCGGATAAAGAAAGGATGGATGGAAACACAACACGGGGAAGTCTGTGCATCTCATTCGTTATTTTTGCCTTATTTCCCCTCAGTGGGATGAACAAGCCAGCATGTGCAGTTTAGCTGCAGAGTACGAGCTGTCATAGAAGACCTTACTGGTTTTACATACATCAATTTTCTAGCCACTGATGTAGAGATGAGTTACAGAAAGATACATTCTGGTAATTTTTTGTTTGCCCAGTTTTCAAATATACCATGTTCCATTATATCCATTTTGAGCAAAGTAAAAATCAGCAACAGTTCAATGTCATGAAACCACAGTTATATAGATTCTATGTCTCAGTGACCCTCAGTTGAACCCATGCTGTAAACAATTTGACAATACATTGTTGTGACATGGAGCCATAGAAAAGAGGCTCCAGAGTTAACAGCTTCCTGGCATGTTTATTGTAGCCAACTACTGACATCTAGTGGACATTCACTACAACAACACCTGATTTAAATACAAACACAAAACATTAAATACATAAAAGAAAATAATAATAAAATTGGCACAGCCACATTTACGTGTATAAATTATAGTGCACACTAGTGTAGCTCCAAAGCATGCAAACTGAAAATTGTATACAGGAGTCCATTTACGAACACACACACTGTCTGCTCCATTCTGCAGTCTTCTGTCATGATGGATTTCCACACAAACACACACAATGTTTTGTGGTCTACTGGTTAATGAGGAAACAAACAGGACATGAAGGCTAATGGAGACTCAGCCTGATCCACAGGAAACGCCTCCTGTTGTGGTCACTGAGCGTCAGGGTAGAACACCTTTATGTGAATGGCTGAGTTGTTACGAGTACGTGTCATGGGCTCTCCGGCCTCATCCGGATCTTCAGGCTCCAGGTCGTCCACGAGCTCCACTGTGGAGGTGTTGGTTGCCAGCTGCAGCGCCCCCTGACTGCTGGCCTGCAGCTGAAGGGCAATGTTAATAGCCCGGTTGATGGCCAGGCCCAAGCCGTGCACACAGATCTCTCTGTGACCCCCACCTTCCAGAAGCTTCTGACAGCGTGCCAGCTGAGCTCGGAAATCAGTCTTCATGTTGACGTAGACATCATTGCGTCTTTTTGGGAGCTTCCGGGGAAGGCGCTTCCTTAGGGTGTACTCGACTGGGTCCATCTCCACAGCTGGTGAGCTGGAGTCTGTGTGCGCTGGCCCTGTCTGTGGGATGGAGGACATACTGGGGTTTCGTGGCTCCGTCATGTTTATTTTTGCACCAGTGGATCAAGTTTGGGCAGCAGGTGGAGCCACACGAGGACGCTGAGGAAAACAGACACAAGGTGGAGAAACATGGTCAGATTAGGCTCACGATACCTTCCGTAACACATACTATTCAGGATGTATCTAACAACTACTTTCATCATCTTTATATCTGCAAATTTAAAATAAAAGACAATATGGGATAATAACAGAATCCCATAAATAATATTCAACATTTAAGCATCTGGGGCCTGTTCCAGAGAGCAGGTTCAGTGAAAACTGAGACTGTTAAGCCTGAGATGAGAAACTTGCCATTTTCTGTTCAACAAGATATCTCAGGCTCAGTTGCCAGGGTAACAGACTCTTAAACCTAACATGCTTGCTGGCGGGTTTTGTTTTACAGACTTTCTCTCTGACTCCTCCCCTCCTGCTGCACCTGAAGCAGCTGACAGACACTCCCTTTCATTTCCCCATGGATTCAGTCAATATCAAAGCACATATTGGAACACTTTAAACTGCACAAGCTTACGTTTTTATAAACATTAACTTAAACTGGCAAGGACGTCCTTAACAATATGGCATTTATGATCAATCTGTAAACTGTGATCACAAGGGGCATGGTGGATTTATTCTCAGCTCAGAATAAGAACTACAGGACCCTACATGGTCCATCTTTATTATTCTGTGTGGAGTACCAGGAGTCCAGTACTCCAGTCCAGTTCCAGGAGTGTGACAAGAAAGATAAGCTTTCAAAAACCTTAAAACAAGAACATGAAATTTGCACAGTTGAATTGCCAATGAAAAATACTGTCACTTCCTGTAAACTGTCTCAGTGAATTTATAGCGTTTCTTTAGAGGATGGATGACGACTTCAGGGATACAGAAAAAAAAAAATCACCTGATTGATGTGTATGAATAGAGAAAACTTAATCAAAGAATATTTTAAGGTCTTTAATCGTATTATGGTTGGTAGCTGTTGTTGGAGTTGCACTGAAGGCATGATAAAACTGAGCTCATCGATAAAAAGGTTTGCAAAATGCACAACACACTGTTTACGTTTCAATTCTCCGTTTTGGTGATTAAAAACAAAGAGCTCCTGTATAACCCGGGTAGCCATGGTTTAGACATCAAAATGTCTACTGTCTGACATCTGCAGGTACGCTCACATTTGTCTCATGTCTTCCAGTAATGATAAAGTTTGTGTTCAGAGCAAAGGCAGTGTTTAAATCTGACATTACAAAGACGAACTCCTCTCAGACTAACTAATATCACAAGCCGGCCAACCCTACACAGCCGTGCTGTGGCTCAGCTAAGCTAACCGTGTGGTTTATGATAAAATGAGTATTTCATCTGTGTCCTTCCAACCTGTGAGCAAACTTACCTTCAGAGGACAGATTCAGGTCACAGCGTTTCTCTATATCATGGCCAGTTTATATAATATTTTTTGTCTTTTGTGTTCTTTTCTGTACTGCGGGTTCTACTTTAACTAAACCGGTCATTTATTCTCCATGCTCCGGAAGTTCTATAACAGGGTGGAAAAAGCTGGGTCACAGCGCCACCTGGAGACGGTGCAGCTTTAAGACTTTCTGAAATAAAATGAATTAGACCAATAATAATCCTAAAGCAAAACACATAACCATTGAAAACTGCGTTACACTGCACTTTGACAGTTTTAATATATCCAGCAGCTTTATTTTAAGCTTTTCTAAACTCTGTTACAAAGTGCTTCACACAAGGCAACGACTTCATAACAAGCGGATTTAAAGTAGCATAATGTCCAGTTTACATGTGGGCAGGCAGACCAGGTGTCCCACTTTATGTGGGACCGCACAGCATTTTCATCCCTTGTCCCCTTGTCCCATGTATAGAGACAATATCCCCCTTTTGATGGGCTTTACTATTAAAAAAGCAACGGTACAGACAGTTTTCTAAAGTCTGGCTTTTATCCAGTGGCTGTGAGGAAAGCAGGGAAGCCTGTCATCATGGTACAAGTGCAGGTTAACTCATCACCATCTTATGCTGCTTACACTACACTCAACAGATAAAACAACGGGTCACCATGAAGTCAAAAAGATATGATGGAAACTACCTTACATCAAAGGAAATGCAACAATAAAAATATGTGAAGCAGTGGAAGACAATCTCTGCCTTTAATTGTTTTGTTGTGTGTGTGTGTGTGTGTGTGTCATCTGTGTGCATCCCTGCTGAAACCCAAAGGAAATGACTATACAGAGCAGCAGTGACATAACAATTTTAACCGTAGTTGGGATTTTTTTTAAAAAGCCAGTACATTAGTTTACAAAGACTATGGAACTGCTTTAGCTTCCTATTTAGGCTTCCTAGAAAGGGACTTAGGAAAGTTACTAATGACCTTCTTATGGCCTCTGACAGTGGACTCATCTCTGTGCTTGTCCTGTTAGACCTCAGTGCAGCATTCGATACCATTGACCACAATATTTTACTGCAGAGATTAGAACATACCTTGGGTATCAAAGGAATTGCATTACAGTGGTTTGAATCATATTTATCAAATAGACTCCAATTTGTTCATGTAAATGGGGAGTCTTCTTCATACTCTAAAGTTAATTATGGAGTTCCTCCCCTATTGTACTCAGCCCTAAAAATCTTAGAAATACGACATCTAACCAGATACTTACTCTGGATGGCATTACTTTTTCCTCCAGTGATGCTGTGAGGGGGCAGCACTGTCGTGCAGTGGTTAGCACTGTTGCCTCACAGCAAGAAGGTCCTGAGTCTTCTTCACACTCTAAAGTTAATTATGGAGTTCCTCAGGGTTCTGTGCTGGGACCAATTCTATTTACATTATACATGCTTCCCTTAGGCAGTATTATTAGAAAACATAGCATACATTTTCATGCTAGATCGTTGCGTCAGCTACGGTACAGGAAAGTGTCGTTTCAGCTGTTGACCCTGTCTGGAATTCACTCCTGCTTAATGTTCTCTGTTCTCTGTTCTCTGTTCTCTGTACAGACTGCTCTCGAGCCTTGGACCTCCCTGAGACTGAGGGGTGTTGTCGTGTGTGTGTGCCCGTGGATTCACCTGTGGACGCAGTCTCTGTATCCCGCAGCCTATTCTCCCTGTTTGGTCTTCAGTTTTCGCACCTTCAAATCAGTTTTGTGAAAATAAACCTGTTAACCGTGATTCTGTGTCCTGCGAGTGAGTCCTACCTTAGCCTGGTGTCATGACAGAATGATCTGGCCAGGAAATGGACAGGCACGGATCCAATCCAGAAGGCTATCATCACGCACGGGACCCGGCTGGGGATACACCAGCAAGTTCTCCGCCGCCTCGCATCGCACCAGGACATCTTGGTCCAGGAAATTGCAGAGATAGGCGGTATGTTGCAAATCCTTTGTGCTCAATCCAAACCCTCCTCTGCTGTCCCCACTCCGGCAGAGCCCCAGCCAGTCTCCGCTCCGTAGACCACGCCGCCCGCGCTCCCCGAATTGCCGGAGAGAGCCTTACCCACACCAGAAGCCTTCTCCGGTGAGTTAGAGAAAGCTCGGGGCTTCCTAATACAATGTTCTCTTGTCTTTAGACAG
>VUQI01030526.1:0-15162 GCA_015106735.1 Paratilapia polleni | reverse complement strand
AACAGTAAGATATTATTTTGCCCCGCATTACTACCTTTCCTGCTTCCCAAAGAACACACGGTGATATTCCTGGCAGGTCGTTATTTTCTAAATACGTTGCCCACTCCTTTTTGAAATGAACTCTTGCTTGTTAAGAAATGATGTATTAAATCTCCAGTTCCTGACTGGTGGTGTGACTCTTTCCTTTGTCAGAGAGATAGACACCGCTGCATGATCACTAATAGTGACTGGATGAATCTGGGGGTCTGTGATATCCATCATAATGGAGCTGCTAACTACAAAGTAGTCTAAGCGAGAATATGAGTGGTGTACTGGTGAAAAGAAGGTGTAATCCCTGAGAGTGGGGTGATGTAAACGCCATGCATCGCAAAACCCCCTAATCGTAACCTAATTGTAACCCTAAAACCACATTTTGAGCCTCAGAAATGCTCAAACATGCCTTCAAATTTGTGAGGACCAGCGTTTGGTCCTCTCAAATCACGGCTGGTCCTCACAACTATAGTTTTATGCGAATTTTTGCCCTCACAAAGATCTCTAAACAAGTACACACACACACACACAGCATCCTCTCTTAATGGGTTAAAATCCCAGACAAAATAAAAGATGGACATAGTTACCGTGATGTCACCTGCTGCTTTTTTGAAGTCCCGTTTTGAAGCCTCGAGATGAGCGTTTTCACCATCGCCAAACTGAATGTGACAAGCGAGGGGCGGAACGGACTCTGAAACTAACAACATGTTGGACTTCTATTCAGTATGACCCAAAATGAGTGATGTGGCCCATAAATTCATCAGGAAAGCGTTTACTGAGGTCAGGGCTGAGGGCCATTTCACACAAACTTCTATGGACCAGAAGTCCTTTTGCAACTGCAAGCATCGCCCCCTGGCGGCCGTTAAAACAAATGCACACAATTCCATGTTGGCTTCACTTTTCCGACCTGGAAGAAACGTCGATCTTTTACACCGTCTATGCAAAACTTTGGTATGTAACTCTCATGTTGAATCCTCGATTTCAGCATTCTGATCAAAGAGGCCACGCCCCTAAGAATGAAATCTATAGCCTTAATACAATTTAAACAGGTGAGACATAACAACATTCACCCCCATACAGGTGTTATGAAGGGGAAATTAGCTACAGAGACCCAACAGTACAGCCCCGTAGCTGGTTCGGATCATTATTATTATTATTATTAATATTATTATTGTTGGGTGTCATTCATCTGGCAGTATTGTCGGGCACACTTCAGCATGTTGTATTCTGTCATCCACCCGTCGACCATCTGTCAGCCTTCATGCACGATGACTCACGCACACACACACACAGATTATGGAAATACAGGCTAATATTAGCTCTCCATATGACCGTCCACAGAGCGATGAAGTGAAGCAGCTTAACGTCCAAACGCTGTTTAAATATCCAAAGGATTCTCCAGCATCTTCTTTCTGCTGTTGCACTGTTTGTTCTGCAGTCTGAAGGTTTTAAACTGAGACACATGCAGGATGAAATCAAAGATCAGGGCTCAGTCAGTCAGTCAGGAGGGGATCACACTAATGAAACACAACCGAAGCCACAAAAAGATTTAAACAGCAGTTCAGAAATGTCATAAGACAGGAGAGAAAAAAACACACAAGGTCACATCTGTATTCATTTATTTTCTAACAACTCGGCATGTAACACCATTTATTGCAGATTTAAGTGTTTCTTAATGTGTTTCCTCCTGTGGAAAACTATCAGCTGTGTAAACACTGTCAGTGAAAACTCAAAAACTGAGCATTAACTCCACCAGCTGTAATGTGGTGTTTATCATTTTTAAATGTGTGTAAAAGGACTAATCCAGTTTAGTGTTACCTTACTGTTAACCTGTTTTTATGGTGTTTTTGCCCCTTTGTTACACACAGACTCTCAGTTTTTTGGAGGCTGTCCTGGCCTCTTGATTACAGTTGTTAATCAATAGTTGTGTTATTTTAATCTGGCCCACTTTTCACCTGAAATTCCCACTAAATTTGGGACAGCCTGGTTGTTACTCCAGTCTGCACAGTGACTTCTTTGAAGACCTTTGTGGACCAAATTTTACACACAAAGGCTATAAGGGAAATGCATTTTACATTAAATGAAAGCATGTCAGTAAACAATATATTCTCGGCCCTTGAGGTGATTCTCATTTCCCAGTGTGGCCCTGAGTGAAATCAAGTTTCACATCCTGGAGCCATCAGGCTATGAAAGCTGGCCCAGATGGACTGCTCACTGGCTCTTCTTCCATCCACCCTCTCCGGTGTTTGTCAGATTTACCAACACTGCGTTTCTTCTTTAATTTTAAGGCCACCTCCTGACGGCCCATAATTTGCATGACCCTCAAACTTTATTATGAATAGTTGCTGTATCGGTAATATCAGTATCAGTAGGTTTTGTGTGTTTGTCTGTTACCCAAATTGCCAGATTGTTTGTAAAACACAGTCTACACACACAAATCACACACTAACTACAATTTCAACCCATCTGTTAGTGAAACCTGGCAGCACACAACCTGATTTAAAGTGAGTGTGCAGCTAATCTCTGTGGAGATATGTTAGAATGCATGAATTAGCTGCTGTTTCATGACTTTCTGCAAAGACAAGTAGAAAGCCAGACTTTAAAAGCACATGAAATTAAATAGTGGCGAGTCGAGCCGTGTGAGCGACTCTTCGGATGTGTGTAACAGAGATTTGACTTCAGTAAAGTTTCAAAAAGGACACCTTTTTTCCAACTGTGGACAGCGAGTTGCAAGAACTCATGAAAAATATCAGAGCTGGACAGTTTGATGAAAATGGTTGCAACTCGTTTTCTCCGTTTGGAGAGAGACGAGTGCAGGGACCGTCTACGAAGTGCAACACCGGAAAAACCAATATGCTACAAAAACGTACACAGTGTAGTGTCGCCAAAATCATTTCACTCATCGCTGGACTTTTGTTGGTTATGAAGTGAACTTTTTTGGAAAATGTAATTCTATTTATAGCGACTGTTCAATAACTTCACGGTTGTGCTGTGTCGTCAAAATGACTTCACACATCAGTGGTCTGATGAATATCCTGTAACAGTGTTTGTTCTTTATTTTTTAAAAATGATCCTTTAGTAAATCTCTCCTCCTCAACACTTTCCATGATGCTTCATTTATACTTCTGCAGTGAATCTATGCAGAGCCTAAGGTGTAGCCTATGCAAGTGCCCAACGCTGCTGCCAGCATTTATACCTGTGGCTCTGTGCCAATGGCGATGTGCAGTCACATTTGTAGGGAGGTGCACGTTGGGTTATGGTGTAGGGTTTCAGAAAGGTCTGTAGTTATCTACAGCATAGATTTAACACAGAAATATAAATCCCCTGTAAGCCAGTTTGTGACTCACATGATGACAGGGTGCTAGAGGTTAAATACCGGGGAGTCCCCATCAGCTGTTGGAGCTGAAGAAGCCCTTAACATGAGAGATGAAACATCTCCAAGAACCTATTATAAAAAGTTTAGCTGACTTCAACTCAAGCACTTAAAATCTCACTTTGAGTGCGAGAGGTTCTGGATCTGGATCCTGGACAAGCCCCGGTTTAAGTCACGGCCTGACTTGCACGCTGCAACATTTAGGTTAAAATCCAGAGTTTAGGAAAAATACAAAAATAATAAAAAAGAACAACTAAAAACAAACAACAAACCAAAGAAGAGAGAAAAAAAAGCCAGTTTTGGTCCAACAGGAAGTTTTATTTCTTTACAAAACAAGAGCGCAGACTCTTAAAGGAGCTCAGACAGGAAGGCAGGAAGAAAAATCTACACTTCAGTTTTGTCACAACAACTTTCAACCACTTAGAAAATATAGAGGAGCTCTGTTCACACACTGAAACACACAATCTGCACATCACCTGCACTGTAAAAAAATAAGAGCAGATAAAAACACGGCTGAGAGACAAAACTTTAAACTTCACTGTGCTGCACAGTCATGGAAGCAAACAGTCTGAGATTTCATTTTATTTCAGATTTTAAACATTTTTTCCAATCATGTATTCGTTAGGCTTACATTGAAAATCTAAATGTTTTATTCTGAAAGTCATGTACCATTAAATCAAAACCACGCTGCAAGATACCACTTTTTATTTCTGCATGCGTGTGAGCACGTTTTAAGATTTGCCTTTAGAAAGACGTTATTTTAAAATCCTTTTAAGTGGTAATATAAATTTTGCTTTTTAAAAGTTTGTTTTTACAATGTTTTTTATGTTCAAAGATTTTGAAAAAGTCAAGCATTTGTGAATAAATATAATAGTTCTTAAACTTCTTTTCAGACTTTTATTTGCTTTTTCACTCGACTGTGCTTAAACTGAACAGATGATTTTTTTCTGTTTGTTTCTGAGTGCAGAGAAAAAAAAACAGCTCACGTGTCCATAAAGCGCCAACTGGAAGTCTTTATCAAAACTAAAAACTTTGCATTGATAAAATACAACATTCATTTACAGACTGAGAAACTTCACAGATGTTGTTTCAATCTTCTGATCGCAGGTTTTTTCTTTTCTTTTTTTTCTTTAAGTTGCGACTTGAAAAAGAAGTTCACGCCGTCACCAGATAACGAAACACTGCAGAGAGAAGGACACGTGATTCGTACGAAAACCCGAAAGCTGAAATTTACACACTGCGAGTGATCGTTTGTTTCTGTGACACTTTTTCAAAGCCACAACACAGAAGAGACCATAGAAAACAGTTCATTGTGAAAGAGTTAAAAACTGCATTTAAAACGAGAGACTTCACAGTTTCAGAGCATTTCCAACACAACGAGCCGCTTAAAGGAAAAATCCACCAACATTTCCCGTATGAACATCACGAAACGACTAAAGCCGTCCTGCCTGTGATTGTTCTCGCATTCACCTGTGGATATTTTGTCTCATTTGAAATCATTTGCATCTTTCTGTGGTCATTTTTCTTCACTATACAGCAGCTTTGTCTCTTTGTGGTTGTTTCACATCAGTCTGTGTTTCTTTTTAACTCTCTTTGTGGCCCTTAAGCATCTCCGTGGTCTTTTCTGGTTGTTTCAGATCACGCTCTAGTCCTTTGATCTCTTTGTTGTTTTGCGTCTCTTTGTGGTTCTTTTAGCGACTCTGCCCTTAAAAATACAACCATACCTGATCTCTCCTTCAGGGTCTCTCCTCGTGCACCTCTGGACCTCATCTAATTCTTTGTTAAGAGAAATGTGACGCAGAATTTCACAACTTCTAACTGGTTAAATTGAACTGTGAATACACCATTATGATCTTCTTGGCTCTACTCTAACTGAGGTGTCTTATCAGGAACATTCACTCACCAGATTTGTATCCCTGCAACTTTGTCCAGTAGGTTGAAATCTTCATCAAGAATGAACACAATGTCACTATACATTTTATCTTTAAGTGTAGACTTGCGCCGTTCTAATGATACCTTCAGTGCAGCCATAATCCTTGTAGAAGTTTTACAATCCATCCAGGACACACCGTGTTTGTAGGGCAGCTCTTTAAGGTCAACACTGGGTTTGGGGAACCCGTTCACCTGGATCGTGAACCCCTAGAAGAAGCAGAGTCCTTCACATACCTTGGCAGCGTGATAGACAAGCAAAGTGGGACAGTTGCTGATGTAAAACCAGAATCATAGAGGTCCCAGCAGCATTTGTCCATATGAGGAAACTCTGGAGCTCCAGGGAGATCAGCCAACACACCTAGCTATGTTTGTTCAGTTCGAATGTACAGTCAGTTCTGCTGCCATGGGTAAAGCCTGGCTTGCATCAACCAGTGCCTGCACTGAATCCTCTCAATCCAGTGGCCAGAAAAAATTAGACTGATCAACTTGCGGCAGCAGGCAGAGCAATGACCCATGGAAGAAGAGATCTGGAGAAGGAGAATGGCTCGGGCACACCTTGAGAAAGCTGGTAACCAACATCACAGGACAGTCGCTGATTTGAAACTCACAAGGAAAAAGAAAGCGGTGATGACACACCTGGTGTCAGGACCTCGTTGCTGACATCAAAGCAAATGGATGGTAACGGCAGCTCAGGGCTCAGTTCAGACAGTGCTGATGGCCAGCTGTTGGGCTCTGCTCCAGAAGGGGCAAAGGGCCAAACCAACTAACCATGCTTGTAAAAGTTTTTTACTTAACTACAAACTGCTGTGAGCTGACACCACTGAAAAGATCTAATGAAGATGATGCTTTTCCTTCTCTCCCTCGCTCACTCGTTTACTTTCACTCATTGTTTTCGGTCAGAGAGACATTTTACAGTTTATTGTACACAGTTTAAGTGGAGCCTGATAATGTCAGTCTAAATCATAAAGAATGATTCCCAGTCTCCTCCTCACAGTGAGCAATACAGCTGGTTAATTTAACACTGGTAGTGGATCGGTACTTGGTATCCACCGGATACCCACAGCCAAGATCTCTGTATTGGAAAAGGAAAAAGCTCGATGGGTGCATCCTATATATAACCTTCTATACGTTCATGTGAGATGACTGCAGCATGCATAATCGGATAGTACAGGTAGTCCTGGAAAAATTATGTATATTACTCAGCTTTGTGTTATTGGGCTGAGTTTTCATAATCAGTTTTAACCAAGGAGTCCAGGAGAACCAAAAACTGGAGAGACACTGGACTTCTCTGAGAAGTCAGAAATGAATCAAGCAGAACGTTCAACCACTAAAACTCATATTTCTGTCCAGGAATGCAAGCAAATAACTATAATTTGGCATTTTAATCAAAAAATAATAATGTGCTTCACTATTTTTTTCTGCTTTTTTGTAAAACAGTGAATTCATCGATAACAATGATTATATTTTAGCATTAAAAATATCATTTGGATTAAAGAGCTTGTGCATACTGGTGAATTAACCATTACAGAAACAGAAAAAATGATTTTGGTAATTACCGATACTGTTAATTTATGGCAGCTGTGGGATGAACCTTACACTGGGGGGTGGTCTAATAAATCTGTTAAGCACTGTATATTTATTTTTTATGGGCACAGAACTTTGTGATTCTATCATTTCTTAGTGGTTTTGTGTCCCTTTGTGGTCTTCTTGAATTTCCTTGTAGCCCTCCCGATGCTCCCTGCGCTTTCCATCCATGAATCTGTCTGTGACTCTGGGTGGATTTTTCCTTTAAATACAGCATAAAAAACTGTTTGGGTAAACCAGCAGCTTGAGGGCAAAGATGAGCTCAGAAGCTTCTGCTCTCCCCAAAGTTTCAAACACAGAAAAGAAACAAAGACACAGCAGAAGACAGAAAAACAGAAGTCCCGACTCCCTTAAAGGGTAAAAAACAGCAGCGAGAGCTGCTAGAGTTTCTAATCCTATGTAAACAGGCTTAGTGTAAGGCAAGGAGGAAGAGGAGAATAAGCAGTGAGAGAGAGATGAGGCAGAGGAGGAGGGATGAAGGTGTGGGAGGGTGATGGGATGGTGACGAGTGGAGGGAAGCGAGAAGGAAGAGCAGGATGCAGATGGCTGAAAGACATTTAGAATTAAATGGCTCAGACAGTCAGAGGAGTTCTGCGGCACATTTTCCGAACAAAGAAACATCCAAACCGATGGCATCCACTAAAGTACGGAGGCTCAGAGACAACATATTTAATCAATGATCATATATACTGTTTGGTTTTTTGTGTTGTGTTATTTAATGAATTCTTATAAAGGAGAATTTACTGTATGTTTTGTACGTGTTTTTCTTTATTCCTTTTTTTTTAAATTGCTCATTTCATGTACATTTGACATACATTCCTGTTTTAGTTTTGGTGGGTTAATATTCACTCTGTGTGTGCACTCTGCATTTGATTTGTAAGAAAAGTGCTGTTTCAGCAAAATGTTGATTTTACATTTTGATTTTTTTTTCCACCAAATTTCAGCTTTTAAAATTTAAATTTTTATAGTTTAATTAGGACAGCACAAAGTTTAACGTCTTTGTACTGGAAAAAATTTTAATTAACAAAAGAGTCATAATATTTATATTAATATTCATATCTACTAATTTAATCTTTTACATGAAACGTAATTTATGGTATTATGATTTTACAATATTTAAAAAATCTGCTAAATTGCATTTTTTTCTGATCATGAACATAGTTTAAAAGGAAAGTTATATTAAAAGTGTCTGATAGATAAAAAATTAATTAATTAAAAATAGCAGTTTTCCCTTTAAAAAAAAAAAAAAGATCAACGCTGACAAAAAAATCTAGTTTGGACCTAAAAAAACAGTCATTCAGTTCTTGATTGAAGTGGTTTCATTGTGCAGATGTTTTAATTTGAAATCATAAAATGAACAGCAACTATAATATTTTTTTCTTTCTATAATAAGTTATTTTAATGGCCATGAGAAAAGCGTGTAAAGCAAAGTTGTTTTCTGTGATTTATAAAGTATTTTATACATAATTTTGATATGAGTAGAATTTTTGATATAAAAATATGGTTTTGATATAAACAGAAAAACACTTTAATATTACAAATAATTAGCTTTTTTAAAATTACAAAAAAAACATTTATGAACTTGAAATAATTTTTAAGAGTTCTAAATAAAATATAAACAGAATTATTAATATAAAAAATTTGGACATGAAACAAAAAGAGATTTGCTGATTGCTGGAATTACAATTTTGAAATGAGCAATTTTAGAGGGAAGCTTCAAGTTTAAAAACCTTTATATGTTACACCTTAATTTAATATTTATTTTGGCACTTTGTGTGTGTGTATAATTTTGTATATGTTAAAAATTTTGGATAGATTGATTTTGAAAAACAGAAAATTTCCAAAATAAAAGCCTTCTTCATGGAACACCCTTACATTTGATTTGTCTGATTCTGTTTTTTTGTCACATTTACCTGAAGTTTTTTTTTTTGTTTTTGAGACGATTTAGTCTTCTGTTCTTAAAATTAAAAGGTATCCAGGATATGTGGCTGGATAAATGAAAATGGCTTTGTTTGGATATTCTGCATCACTTTGTGGTCATTTTGTGTCTCTTTGTTGTCATTAAACTGATTTTGAAAGAGGAAATGTCCAAAATAAAAGCCTCCTTCATGTTTTGTGCCATTAGATTAAAGACGTTTGTGTCTCTCTGCTGGAGACAAACGTCATGCTGCTTGTCATGTCTGTCTACTGTTCCTCTGTTTGCTCATTATTACTGAGACACATTGTTGTCTTTTGTCTTTAAATTGTACATTTTCCTCTCAGGTTTGTGTGGATGAATGAAAACACTTCCTGCGTCTTTGCAGCTCGTTTGATGTTCCTGCTGGATGGGTTTGGCCTGAGGCTCTGCCCGCTGTGTTTAGCTACGGAGGCTTAATTGATGTCTTGCTTTTTTTTCTTCTCTTTGTCTCTCGCTGCGCTCTTATTTTTATCGTGATGGATTCAGCGACAGTTTCTTTCTTGTGTCTCTGTTAAAAAGAAAATTAGACAAAGAAGGAAGCTGAGGGAGATGAATTCTCTGTTTTTTCCTTCACATTAAGTTGGACGGATTCAGCTCATCTGTCTCCGTCTTGTTTTCATCCGCCCCTCTTTGCTCTTTAAGCAGGTAATAATTAAAGCCATCAGTGTAATCCTGGGAAACATGCTCCATTAACACACAGCACACAGTCATTCAGATGTGGGGCTAATTCACGCACTGAGCTCCACCTGTTGATGAAGAGCTGCAGGGAAAACAAACCTTCATTAGCGACTGAAGGTTATTTATCCAGACTTACATTTAGTAAATCCATCCATTTTCTCCTGCTTATCCTATTCTGGGTCACGGGTGGGGGTGGAGCCTATCCCAGCTACCATAGGATGAGAGGTGGGGTACACCTGGACAGGTCGCCAGTCTGTCGCAGGGAGAGACAGACAACAGACACCGAGAGACAGACAACCATTCACGCTACTTTAGAATCACCAGTTAACCTAACCCCACTAACTGCATGTCTTTGGGCTGTGGGAGGAAGCCGGAGTACCCGGAGAGAAGCCACGCAGACACGGGGAGAACATGCAGACTCCACACAGAAAGAACCCGGCCAGATGGTGGATTCGAACTCAGGACCCATTTAATAAATAAGACATAAAATACTTTAGATTGTCATGGCTGCATGACTGTGTTTGTTGTTCCTCAACAAATATTAAACTTAATGAAACTTTTGCTTTTATCTGTTGTTGCTATCTTTTGGTTTATTTAGTTATGTATGTATGTTTTATTTATCACAAATCTGAGGTGAATCCTGTTTGGTGAAGAAACAGATCTGTGTCCCCATAATTTATCACACACAGATTAACACATGACTACAAACTAACCCACAGTGAAAGTGCCATCTAACAACTGCTAGCTAGGCTCCAGTAAGGATAAACATATCACTTAAAAAAATAAAAAATCACTCTCAAACAAAGTCCTTCTCTGTCCCGAAAATTTTGTCCCCATAATGCAGGTGTATGAGCCTGAGTGTGTCCCCACAGTGTATTACCAAATACACACACCTGTCCAGAGTTTTAAAGCACATTACTGCAACTTAAATAAAAGCCTCCACACAGATTTCCCTCCTGCAGCAGCTGACAGCAGCGTAATGAGAGTTTTAGCTCTTTGGGGGGAGACGAGAGCGAGAGGAAGAGATAAGACAGAGCGAGACGTCTTACTCACACAGTTATTTTCCTCCTTTATCACTATTTTACTTCTTTAGAGGCTTTAGCAACACAAATGTGTTTCACCTGTCAAACAGAGATTAAAAACTGACTGAGAGAGGCAGGAGAGATGAAGGTGCGAGTTTGAGAGACAAATGGGGAGGAAAGAGGGGAAGTTATGGAGGGAGAGAGGAAGGGATGGTGTTTGTCATTGGAGGGTTTCGTTTGGCAGTGAGTCGCTGGGTGTGTTTGACAGCCAGTGTTTGTGTGTGTGTGTTTGTGTGTGCAGACAGCCAGGCAGCAAATCCACTGCATCATTATAGGTTTCATTAAAAGTGTGTGAGTACAGTTACAGGAAGTGCACGTGAAACAAACAATACAGACTGTATATCATACTGTATATTATTGTGTGTTCGTGTTCTCACTGTGTGGGATACCAAGTGTGTGTTTGTACTTCTATCTCTGTGAGGACAAATGAGAGTTTCATGCCCAGACAGTGAGGACATTTTCTGAAACGAGGACATTTTTGAAAAAGTGGGAAAGTGTCTAAAACAAAAATGTTTTGCCAAAACTTAAAATAATAAATGTTTTACAATTGCATTTTGAAATTTTGGGAGTGTACCCTGGAAAAGGATGAGAAAAAAAAATGTGTATATACTCAGTAGGATTTTTACATATTTCTAATTACATACTACAGTAATTAGAAATTTTTTATAGAGTGGGGTTTTCAGAAAAGGAAATGTAAGAGAGGCCATTATTTAAAAAGTATTTTTTCAATAACGTTTTTGCAAACAGTTGCAAAAATTACTATTTTTTTGTAAAGAAGTTAATGTACTCTTAAAAACTTTACAAGCATTCAAGTAAAATTAACAACAACAGAACGTGTTTGTCGTCACGTCTTCATTGAGCTGTTTGAGGGCTGAGACTCGGCCATCATGAATCTCACAAGTATAGAAGTACAAAGGTTTGTCAGAGTAGACTTTAAATTCTCAGTCAGATTTTGTCTTCACGTCATGCAGACACACGATGTGAGGACGGCTGAAGAGATTTAAAAACCAACAAACTGTGTCTGATTCTGAGCGTTTTTATCGGCTCCATCCAGAAAGGTCCAATCCAACTTCAGACAAAACAGGCTGAACTTTAGTCTCAATTTAGGGAAATGTTTAAAATTTCATTGTGAAAAAGAAATCTTATTGGGCAGTGGGCAATTTCTTTTTATTATAACATAAAATTTGAGTGTTTTTTAAATTGAATAAATTTTAGAAAAAGCCACCTTTACAAGCATTAAAAAAAAAAGGAAAAAAAGATCTCATTGGATCACAGATCAACAACGTAAAATTTTAAGTAATGATCATGGTATTAAATTGCCTGTAAAAAATGTCTAGTGGGCACAAATAACTTGGTGTATTAGTCTTTATGCTATCTTAACTCTTTAAATATCTTGCTGTTTTTAAAAAAAATTTAAAACCCAAGTATGAACAGAAGATGCATAATTGGGCAAACTTTAGAATATCTTTTGAATTTTATGACTGATTTTCGATTTTTTTCATTTTAAACAAATTGATAAAAACACTGAAGCTCAGGTGGGAGTGCAAATTTACTTTAAAAAAAAAAAAATCAAGTCGGAGGTGGGCAAAGGCGAAGATAAAAGTGTTGGTACATGTGGACTTCAGCCTCTAAAGAACAGGGACAACAATGGAAATAAGATGAAGATGTTATCGCTTCATCACTTAAGAATTCCGATGTGTCTGAAGATTCACCAGAGTCTTTAGATAGAAACTCAAACTCAAAGTCTGAACAGATCATGAGAATTTCTGAAGCACAGCAGGTGCTCAGCACAGACAAAAACACTATTAGGGAAAGACAAAAAGCCTTAAAGAAACACAGCAATTAGACGACAAAGATGGGCTGATTGTTTCGTAAGTGGACGGAACATTTTGGCCGTGAAACTCTTCAGCGATCCTCACTTGTGTGCTGAAGAAATCCCGCTGTGCTAAAAAAAATTAAAACTGCTTTTTGATATTCCATCTCTGATGTCTGGGAGGGCTTTGTTGGGACCGGAGGGAGCCTCAAATCTTTCATGAGTTCCCAAAAATGAAGGAAAAAGAAAATCCATCCAAAGTTTCCTTCGTGGAGATTTCAGATCCACCCTTCCACCTGATCCCACTGTGTTCAATCAGCAGAGGCTTCGACGAGGAGAGGACAACAGCCTGCCTCTGCTGCACAGGGAAATAAAAAAAGACCAAGAAACCATCCTTTTTCAGTTTCTGTCGATGGTTTTTCCTTCAGGCAGAGGTTCAGTGTCCCTCCATGGAGAGAGGACCCCACCAGAGAGCCTCTGAGACTTTTAAAGGTTCACCGAGAGAAGCGAAGATTTTCCTGCCGAGGAGGAAGGATTGAGGAATATCGGAGGAAGGACTGCCAGCTGGGCCAGGGGTCACCCCACACAGGTCAGGAAACGATGTGAGTCAAAGTTTTTGGGAGCACAAACATTTTCAGGCAGAAATGACTTCAGAAAACGAAGGAACACCCAACTCCTCATTGGATTTGTGTTGGTTTTCATCGCCATCTGTTTCCAGTGTCTCCATCCACGCAGGAAATGAACTGTGCAGCGCTTCAGCGTTCAAACCTCCCCCACCCTGCAGGACAAAAAACCCGGAGGGGAGCGGCCTTTCATTTCCTTCTGATTCTTTTCACCGACTTCAAACCGTTTGTCTGCTCGAGGGGATTTTTTCAGCTCGCAGGTTTGACAGGAGACCTCCGACCACGAGGAAGCCCATTACAGCAGAGCTTGTGCAGGTGGCCTGAGGGCCTCCGCCGCTGCTGCAAGAAAAGTAAAACAAAAAAATACATCAGTGCAGAGCTGCTGCTGTGGGAGGAAATCTGCTTCATAGCTCTGATGTTCTCTCAGCTCCCATGAAACTGAAGGAAAGGCTAGTTTGTGCAAACTGCACTGAACATTTATTTCAACAAAGGAAGTTAAAAAAAAAAGAATGAAATTTTGGACGATTAATTCTTATTTTTCTCACTACAGACACAGTATGTCGAGCCTCTGAGTCACTCAGTTATTAAACTTGTTCCAAAGCAGCAGCTCTTAATTTGTCTTGATTTTTCAAACATTTTCTGCCTGATAATCAAACTTTAAGCACCTTTACTAGAATTTCTCAAAGTAAATTTCTAACAAGAAGCACAGCAGCTTTTAGCCTGTTAACATCCACAAGGTCACTGGCAACCCAATCCAGGGTTAGGATTAGAGTTAGGGTAGGTTTTGGGTTCAGTTAACATCACTCATTTTTATGAAGTGCCAAATATGGAACAACCAAACAGAAAAGATCTGCACAGGAAATGTTACACTAACACAATGTTTGGAGGTTATGTAGGGCTGTCCCAAATACCAGTTTTTGGAACATGGGGAAATGCTACTTGTGTGTTTACTACAACAAAAATCACTGTAAACATGTGTTAAAGACTGTGCTGTAGTTTCAGCTACATTTACAAGTGAAATGATCCCTCAGAGAAAAATTAGAAGCAACAGAAGGTCTTTACCTTTTTTCTGCCTCACTGAAGCCTCGCTTGTCGCTCTCCAAGTGAACATACCATAGAAAGCGAGCACTGTCCAGGAGGACAGCATTGTGATGCAGTAGAATATTGTCCATAGATGTATTACCTGGTCTTTTTTGAGAAAAATCAAGTAAATGCTACAAAGATGAATAAATCAGGCAATAAAATAACTAATTATCAACAGTGAGGTGACCTAAAGTGTGATGATAACTGTTTTGAGGGAGAGGGATGTTGGGCCGACAAGCTGAGATAACAAAATAAGTTAGTATCCAAGAACTATAACTGATAATCCTTTCACTGCTCATTCACTTTAAATTTTGATCAAATGCTTTCTGGGCAAGATGGCTTCCTGGCTCATCCCTTTCTTGTACCAGAATAGAAAATTTGATTTTCTGCCTAAAAAGGGTATTAATCAGTTGGAACATTTTTTATAAAGATGAAATGGAAAGATGGATGTCCTTCCAGAAATAACAACTGAGAAAAACTTTTAATTTTACACTTAAAAGGTCTTAATAGGGTTAACCTTCAAGGACAGTGGACATTACCCAAGATGTCATTTGTACTTGTTTTTCCCAATGGTTAGAACTATTTCTAAGATTTATGAAGCCCTGCTGTCTTTGCTCTGCGTCTCGAAATGGAAAAGATCCAGACTTGAGATGTACAAATTAAGCACACTAAATTCAAGATACAGCTCCGGAAAAAATTAAGAGACCACTGCAAAATGATCAGTTTCTCTGATTTTGCTGTTTATAGGTATATGTTTGAGTGAAATGAACATTTTTGTTTTATTCTATAAACTACTGACAACATAACTCCCAAATTCCAAATACAGACATTTTCATTTAGAGCATTTATTTGCAGAAAATGAAAAATGGTCAAAATACCAAAAAAGGTCCAGTGTTTTCAGACCTCAAATAATGCAAAAAAAACAAGTTCATATTCATTTTTAAACAACACATTACTAATGTTTTAACTTAGGAAGTGTTCAGAAATCAATATTTGGTGGAATAACC
>VUQI01030525.1:0-14942 GCA_015106735.1 Paratilapia polleni | reverse complement strand
TCCACTAGGGTCTTCGCTCTCAGACTGCAGGCTTACTTGTGGTTCCTAGGGTATTTAAAAGTAGAATGGGAGGCAGAGCCTTCAGCTTTCAGGCCCCTCTCCTGTGGAACCAGCTCCCAGTTTGGATTCAGGAGACAGACACCCTCTCTACTTTTAAGATTAGGCTTAAAACTTTCCTTTTTGATAGAGTTTATAGTTAGGGCTGGATCAGGTGACCCTGAACCATCCCTTAGTTAAGCTGCAATAGGCCTAGGCTGCTGGGGGCTTCCCATGATGCACTGAGCACTTCCTCTTCCTCACGTCCTTTCACTCTCCATGTGTTTATACACCATTTGCATTTAATCATTAGTTATTATTAACCCTGTCTCTCTCCCATTGTGTGTCTTTTGTCCTGTCTCCCTCTGCTCTCTTCTGTTTCCCCTCATCCCCAACCGGTCACAGCAGATGGCTGCCCCTCCCTGAGCCTGGTTCTGCCGGAGGTTTCTTCCTGTTAAAAGGGAGTTTTTCCTCCCCGCCATCACCAAGTGCTTGCTCATAGGGGGTCGTCTGACTGTTGGGGTTTTCTGTCTAATATTGTAGGGTCTTTACCATAAAATATAAAGCGCCTTGAGGCGACTATTGTTGTGATTTGGCGCTATATAAATAAAATTGAATTGAATTGAATTGAACTGAATTATAGTTTCTGTAGTAGTTTTTTTTAAGGTGAGCTCTTCTCAAAAGGAACAAAATGGTACAAAATGAAGCACATGACAGAGACGGTGTCCTTTGCTATCCAGATTTCTTACAGTTTGGGATTTGTCATTAGTTTTTCTTTTATTAAGTTTTAAATTTTCCTGTTCAGTTCAGTATAGTTTCAGTTTGTTTTCAGAGTGGATTTGGTGTGGTTTGGCTTAGTTTCAGTGTTGGTTTGTATTTGTCAGGAAATCACTGCTGATTCACAGTCTCACTCGGCGGATTTCCCAAAGCCTCCGCAGGCTGGTTGTGTTGGAAAATGTCACCAAAACGACTAAAGCTTCAAACTAAAGACATTTCCTGTATATGTTTTATTCTGTTTTAGTTAGTGTGGTTAGTGCACAATATTCCAGTTCAAGTTAGTTTTCAGTTATTTCACTATAAGAAGCTCAGTGCTGTTATTAAAAGTCGTGGTAATATAATTCTTTAAAGAACTTTATTTTAGGGGAAAGAACTGTAAATGTAAAATCGAAATATTCTTCCTGTGTTATTTTTGCCCTTTTTATTTGTCCTCGTGTCTCAGAGTGAACAGGATCGACTGAAACAGGGATATCTGATCTGAGAGTTATAAAGAAGGGGTACAATGGCCACTTGGCCCCAGTGACCCCTTTACTTCTCATTCTCCTGCCCTGGTGTCCTCAGTCCTTTCCTTTAAGGTCTCTGAGCATTTTTTGATGGTGGCTGACTCTCCACAGATTAACGGTGCTAAAGTTTGGGTAATGTAAGTGAAAAGGGTTAAAACCTCTGGACAGTTCTTTCTATACTGACACATAAATTCATAAATGAAAGTAGAGACTTTTCACTTTGATGTCCTTTGAGTTTATTTCAGACTGAGTGTGCTGAAGAACTAAAAAATAAGAACCATGAGGCAGTAGAGTCAGGATGCACCCATAATGTGCTGCTGCTTTCAGCCTGCTGCTTTAACATTAATCACACATTAAGTGTGTGATCAGGATGGATGGTTGCTGATTTTCTTTCCTCTCGGTATGCTCAGGGTTTGGAGAATTCCCTGTGTGTGATGAGAAATCTGTCCTATCAGCTGTACTCGGAGCTTCCCCCCTCGGTGCAGCTGCGCCTGGAGGGCCCATCGAGAGCTGCTGCCAACAGGGACATCGAGACCATCGGCTGCTTCACGCTGTACAGCAAAAAGAACACAGAGGTAAATCCAGTGACTCGCACAGGACTACACACCTAAACCAAGAGGAGCCTGATCCATTATAAGGCCAGGGTGTTGGTGTTATCTGCTGGTGTGACGTTCTGTGGATGTCTCCAGAGTAAGACTGTCTGCAAACAGACGCTGCAAGAACAAGATTCCCTTCACCTCCATTACACTTCAGAGACCCCTTTACTTTCGCACACTTATCTCCAGTCTACTAGATTTCATTTTAATTTGTTAATTTAAAATGTGACTGGGACTGAGAAACCAAACTGGGAAATGAACAGATGTCCCTTAAACTCTGTAGATCATGTGAAACTAAGTCAACAGACAGATGGAAGCAGGTGATTCAATCAGACAGTTAATAGCAACAACCACCGATTAAAACATAAGAGCCGTAATAAAGTAATACAACATTACTCTACTTGTATTTCAGATATGTATTTTGTATTTTATAGCCTGTTTATTTATTCATAGTGGTTTAAAGGCTTTAAAATGTTAACATGAACTCTAAAACGAATTCACTCTGGACCGGTGATATAGAGGCGTCGCAGTCACTGACTAAATCTGGGGATGTTTTTCAGGTGGGATAATCAGAAAACTCCTCAGGGCTGAGGGGTTTACCTGGATTTGATCTTAGAGTTTATGTTGTTTGGTTTTCCTGTGGAAGCTAGCAGAAAACCCTGATCCACCTCGAGCCCCCTCCTGTGAGCCTTTGTGTAGGATGCTGTCTCTTTATTCTAAAAGTTTCAGATGTTTTTTCTCCCTCGTCCACAGCAGCAGCACCAGAACCTGCCCACCCTGTCCCAGCCTAAAGGGTCTGAGTGGCTGTGGCACCCGAAGGTGGTGGGGCTCTACAAACTCATCCTGCAGAACGGTGACAGCAGTTCCTGCAGCCGCGAAGCTGCCATAGGAGCCCTGCAGAACGTCACCGCAGGAGAGGCCAGGGTAACATCGCACTGCAGACATCAGCGGCTTCAATCGATGCTAAAGTCAGTGCAGGCTCATGTGACCTCTGCTCCTCTCTGTTAGTGGGCGTCAGTGCTGAGCACGGTGATTATAGAGAAGGAGAGGATGCTTCCTGTCCTCCTGGATCGGTTGGACACCAACAGTGACGTGGAGCTGAGGCCTCTGAGCGGCCTGCTGAGGAATCTGGTCCGACACTCCACGGACAAACAGCACATGGGTAAGAGACCTGCTGGGACAGGTGCAGCTCTTCTTCGAAGGGTTTTTCCTTCATAGAAGGATTTTTAGCGCGAATTCCAGATGTACTTTTTCCCAGCCACATTTTCCAGTTCCTCCTCTGGATCCCAAGATGCTTCCAGGCCAGATATATAATCTCTCCAGAGGTCTGGGTCTACCTCAGGGTCTCATACAAAAGGAGGCGCCTGGGAATCATCCTGATTAGATGTCTGAACTTCACAGGCTGAAGGTTACTGAAAGGTTGGAGCATTTATTCAAATCATTTTTCTTTGTCGTGCCAGCTAAGAACATGGTGGGACTTCTGGTGTCCAAGCTGCCTGCAGACGGCCTTCAGAAAACGCCATCGAGCGAGGTGGTGGTGAACATGTGTGGAACCCTCAATCACCTGGTCACCTGCAGCTCCTTGGCAGCTCACGACATCTGTCACTTCAACGGCATCCCCAAACTGTTGGGCATCAAGACGTCCCACGATAACAGGTAGCGCCGACTTCTGCTGCAACACGGAACATATGAACGCACTGATAATCGCTGAATCTGGCTTGGTTTGGAGTATTTCTCTTCAGACTCTTTAGAATCAGTTCATATTTTCTTTTAGTTCTAACAAACCTGTGACTGCCCTCTGACCTTTTGTTTCCTGTTTAGGACTTCACATATCCAGAGCCCCACAGAAAGATAACCTTTCCTCCATTCTGTGGATCATTCTAAAGTCATCAAGCTTCTCCCTTCTCTTCTGGTATTTCCTCCTCATTGGTCCTCCTCCTCCTCTTTAACTGTCTGTTGTCTTTCTTTTTTTAGCCCTGGCAGTCAAAAAGCTGCCCGAGCAGCCTCGACGGTCCTCTGCAACATGTTCCAGTACAACAAGCTGCACAGAGACTACAGACTGGTGAGAGCAACAGTTACTTATATCTGGGAACATTATACAGAGACATCAGATTCAGTTTAGCTGCAGACTTGTTTAGAGAGCAGCTCATGGCTAAGCATCAACAACAAACTTCAGCTGTGAACTTACATTAGATGGTTAATGTCACGAGGTGCAATCGTAAAGGTCTGAAGCTCCACCCATAGAATTTAAAACCTGATTTATATTTGGCCAGCTGCCCCTTCAGGGTCGTGTCTTTGTGCACCGCTGGACAGCTTCCAGCACGGCTGCTACTTTTAAATCTCTCCCTGGACACAAGTGCTCTGTGATTTCATCACAAACTTCAAACTTGCTCAGAGAGCATTCACAGGATCATCACTGGCTATGACCCAGAGACCACACAGCTGTTTTCAGTGGAAGAGTCCACCGTTGGACATTGCATCAGTCAAGGAGTGCAAGCAGGAGCATGTTTGTCATATTTTGTAACATTCACAGGGTTGTGCACAGTGACAGTCAAACAATGTCAGACTGTTAAACTGAGTTCTGGTGTAACGTCCTGAGGGAGAACGTTTGGCACAAACAAAATGATGATACCTGCCGCTGTGCCATCATTCGTCCATTCACAGTACATGAAAAACCACATTCTTCCAGCCTGCTCACCAGATTTGGCTCTCTATAACTTCATCTTTAAGTTCCCAACTGAAGGGTCGCTGATTTGACACAGAGGAGACCCAACACGGACCTCAGACAAGTGCGAGTGAACAGAACGGCTCTTCCAGGTCTAAAAATGTTAAAGGTGAGATTGGCCAAATGAAAATCAGAGATGGTTTTTGATTATTTTTTTAAGAGCAAAGCTGCAGAATTTTCTCTTTGAAGCAGAACCAGAGCCCAGGCTACCAGCTGCTCATCACCACAAATGTTATAAAGGAGAGAGGCGCTGTGAGAGATGGTGGTTGTCCCACCCCTGCCTCCAAACAGCCAGTCAACAGCTTGCTGCTGTTGCAGAGTAGAGGACAGTTTGAGTCGTGTGGTGTCGGACGTATTTATCTGTTATTGTGGTAAAGATGGAGACAAATGTACTTATGGCCACTTCATGACCCTTTCAAATGTTTCAACTATATTTAAGACAAAGAATCTGAAACAATCTCACAGTTGTTTTACTTCCTTCAGATGTGAGCCTAAAGTGGAGAGACTAATGTGTGGGTGTGGGCTGACATTGTACTCTGACCCGTTTGTTTCCACCAGATGGTTTTCTCGTCTGCGTCTGGCTGCATCTGCTTTTTATCTCACTTGACCTCCAGTTGTCGTGCCTCCTTCTCCTCCCCGCCTCCCTCTGCTGTTCTAAAACTGAGTCTGGCCCTCGTTAGTCTCTGGACATGCTTATCTGGAAGCTCTGCAAAGCAAATATTTTCTCTGAAGTTAACAGCGGTTAGATTGTAGAGTTACTAAAGTTCTTCTCTGTGGCTCTGCATTTGTCATTTCATACACTGGGAAATCAGTAGTTTTACTCTAAAAATGCACTTCAGTCACTTTTACTAAAATATACTTTGGACCATCAGCGTAATTCAAAGAATGTATTAACTGCAGATCTGAAGAATTCACTAGAATCAGTTACATTCTTACTACAATAGATCTAATGAGGAGGGATTAGGATACTTATTAGTTTTCTTAAACTAGAACAGCAAAGTTCTGGGATGTAAAGCCAAAACATTCCCTGTGGGTTCATCCCGTTAACTGGAAAACACTCATCAGAGCAGCTTTAAAGTTGCTACCTGCTCATATTGTCTCACTCCTTTTCCACGTTTCTTTTATCAGCCTTTTAAGTAGATGAAACCCAAGGAAAAGCTGAACAATCTTTGCCACAAAACAGTGTGAATTGTTGAATTTGGATCTTAACTAAAGAAACTGAAAGTGTTATAAAATACAGCTTTAAATAAGTTGGGTTTTTTTTAAGTAAATAAAGATTCACAGTGAGTGGCTAACAGGAAACATGAGGAGTAGTTACTTAAAAAGAACAAAACTTTATGGTTTTAGAACCACTTAATACTTCATGTCATTTTTAAGATATCTTAAATGCTGTTATTTTTATGTAGCCTTCTCTCTCCAAGTCTTGAGTATAAAATGATCTTAAATGTATTTTGGATGGGCTTTGAACGTTTTTAGTCACTGTGAGAATTTCCATCACAGAGTGACTTTTTTTTTGATCCCTCAATATTTAAAGGTACGTTTTGTAATGAACCTCTGCAAATTTGAACCAAAACGTTCACCAGCAGGGGGCAGCGTTTTACCAGTGGGTGTGTTAAAACGCTGTTGAGGTGTGTCCCGACATGTTCTGCTGCTCTTTTCTTTTCATATTTCTTTTTTAGCGCCACCCCCATTTAAATAAGTCTTAATGACTCTTAATGACTTACCGGGTTAAATAAAGGTTACACTGACTCATAGCGCCATCTTGCAGAACAAAGCGGTATTACACAAAAGTACCACCCAACCCAATTTTGACTTCAGTTGATTTCTCTTCATGTAGATGTTTCTGGACATCAGAGTTTGAACTGTTTTTAAACACATTATATATTTACTTTATATTTCTAATAAACCATTTTCAGCTTTTCTTACATGTTTAAATGTTAACAGTAGGCTGAGAATATATCGGGTAACTTTAAAGCTGTAGCTCTGGCCTAAAAATGGCATCTTAAAAAAAATATCCTCTTTGATGCTTAGGCTAGGGGGTCACTTTAGGCCCGGTGTGCCACCTTTGCCCTTTATACACTGATAGAAACCCAGAAGAAGAGGATGATGATGAGGAAGAAAGGCTTACTAGCCTGCCTGCTCATCAGTCTACAGAAATAGGTCGATGCAAGTTTGACAACAAATGTCTGAAGAATAACGAAGACTGTTGGTGTTAAACTGAACCAGTTAGTCTCTTCTCACCTTACTGCTCATGCTGAGCTGATATCAGTGTAAGCATACATTTGTACTTCCATTACTGGTATTAAAAAGAGTTCATTTGAACCTGTTTGTGGACGCCCCGTCTCTCGGATCCTGTGAGGATCCTTTTCTTGTGTCTTAAATGGCGTGTCTGCACGGTTCTGCTGAGCCTCAGCAGGAATGCAGAAAATTTGGCTCAGATATTTTGGGTTTGTCTCTGGTTAGGTGAACTTGGCAGTCCCTGAGCTCAGAGTTCCTCCTGTATAACCGCCCACCCACAGCACAAACGGCATCACATCGAACTGAGGCTGACAGAGTGAACAAAAGCACGCCTTTATCTGACTGCACCCTCGTGCTTTCACACCGACCAGGTTATACAGAGCAAAACATCTGCAAGACAACTGTACACAACTGAATATTTCTGGTTTCCAGATGGTGGACCTTTTCACCTTCATCTACATGTCAGCTTTTCTCTGGAGCCAAACTCTCGACAAACAAGTTTCTTGGCTGTCAAACGACAGCTCATCATTTATTTTTTAATCTCCCCATTTATTGTGTAACCTTTCTGAACTGGTGACACAGTGTGACATGTAAACAGCTCCAAACAGCTGTTGAGGGCATCCTGTGGTGTATCTGATAGTTATGCAGCCATTAGTCAAAGTGCAATAAAAACAAATGCTCTGTCATTTTCTCACAGCAGCAGTGATGGTTAGTTTTCAAACAACTCCTTCATTCTTCCAACCCTGCAGCAGGTCAGAAGGTGGAGGCTGGGGGAGTGAGCTGAGGATGAGGAGCAAACACAGACTACAATCCCCTCCTTTGGAGGCAGTGCTGTAATAATTAAACCCCTTTACACGCTGTAATTACACTGAACTGTGAAGTATTAGGTGAAAAACACACAGCATGTGTGGATAAAATACTTGATCATTCACCAACACGTCATTAGAACTACAGCCTCCAAAATGATCTCTAAAGATGAATCATCACCTGTAAAACAGTGACTGTCACAACTGCTCTAACAAAGGTTTTTATCACAGCTCACCTGCTACATAGCAATCAAGAAACTGCCAGAAGTATTTTAAGACAACTGTTTGGCTCGATTTTACCGATACTTCACCCTGTGGGTAAAGTACTGTAGGTAAAGCCTGCGGTTTTTCCTCCTTTCCTCTAAAATCTCTTGTTGTACCTACATTTAAATACCTGTAGGAACCTCTGAGTATTTTATCTGTACTCATTCATACAAAGAAATTACACAGTAAATATGTTTGTATGTAGTTTCACTGTTTGTTACCATGAAGTCAAACTGCACTGAGAAAAACAACATAATGATGGGGTGGAGGGATGTGGGCATGCAGTAACCACTAGATGGCAGAGAAAGACTGATTTTTAGTCACCGTTAATGGATCAAATGTGGGTGGTTAGAATGAAAAGTACTTTTACATGCTGCACAGATCATGTAGCATAAGCTGAGTGTAAATCAGGCTCAGTCCCTCTCTGGGAACACTTTGTTTCTGCGCTGTTTGTGAGTTTCTGTTTTGTCTTTTCTTTTTTCAGAAAGGATTCGTCAAACGAGACTTCACAGATGGGTCCTTCTAGGCTGCAGCTTTTGACCCGAGGATGAGGAATGAAGAGGGTTTAATGAGCTCATTATCCGACCGTGACCGACTTACAGGAAGAGAATATTGAACTGGAGCCAGGGAAACAAACGTGTGCCCTTTATCAGCTGCCTGTGTGTTGACGTTGGCTCAGACTGCGGCAGGAAGTCTGATGATGGGAACCGCCACACGCCCTGTGTGTTTTCTGACAGCGACACAGATTTCATTTATCACACACTGATGTAAGAGTCCTGCTATAGACAGATGCAGCTGTTAGCTTTGTGTGCAGTGCTCGTAGAGTTTAGCCTTGTACTGTTTTGTTTGGCGATGCGTTCACTTACTGTTGTAAATACTGATGTGTCTTTGATGTTTCCACTGATGTACATATGTACCATTTATGGTGCCTTCACATCAAACACAGAGCAAAGTTTCACCTTGTGTTGGAAGCCCACAAACATTCGCCCATAACAACCAGCATGACGAGGCTGATGATAGATTTAATCCATACATAGAGTCCAGTTACAGTGACGTATTTTCACAGCTTTCAGAAGGATTTTGCTCAGTTTTCTCCAGCCTCTCTGCTTTTTTTGCCCCTCTCTCTGTCTCTAAAAGTGAATTTGATGATCGGTCAGCTCCATCTGCCCTCCAAACAGCATCAATACGTCGGTGGCGTCTGGAGAATCCCAGCTCTTTGACGCAGCATGAAGAAAATTTGTCACTGAAGTTGAAAGATTTTAAGTCACATGAATGCAGATTTTCCTCTGTTTGTGTCGCCTGGTGTGAATTCGCCTCATTACATAAAGTCTCCGTGTTTGGTGTGAACGCACCGTTAACGTCCAGCAGGTCACCGACAACTCAACTAGGGTTTTTTTTTTTGGTTTTTTTTTTTAAGCCACAAAGAAGCAAAGTTTTGAGAAACGAGAAGATTTTTACATTGCAAATGAAGTCTCAGAAATTGATTTTGGCAGGTCACCAGTGACCCGGGGGATGTTAAAGGTGGAAAAGATGATTCTGGTTTATTTTGACCCCATGAGTGGCTGACTTTGCACTCCACCTCTGAGATGGGAGAAAATGAGGACATAACAGCGTGCATCATGTAAACCGGAGTTTTGGAAAGTTTTGGAAAAAGTGTGGGGAGATCACATGCTGTTTGCTCACTGTTTTGTGCAACTTCTCATTTCTACAACAGAGGTGATGAGTGCAACGTTAGCTAACGGACACATTAAAGGGATATACGGAGGGTCAAAAAGTGCCTTTGAATAGAGATGTGAAGATGAAGGTTCCATGTTCAGGAACATTTTATAAGAATACTCATGAATAAAGGTAAACTGATCAAACTGAAGTGAATACTTAAACTCCTGTTACTGAACTTATGATTCATAATGATTACTGATTGGTTAATTGATTTGTAACCCAATATGTGGATGTAAAAGTTGCAAATGATGTTCCTAACATTTATTAATAAATACTGTGCCGTGCATTTATGGATATTATTTGGAATATTTATTATAAGGTTGGAATTGAGGTTTATAAAACAGCAGGTCAGGAGGTGAAACAAGCTGCACTGACCGGGGGAGCAGGGACCAACGCCGTCTCGCCCGATGTATTCCTGGAGTGAGAAAAAATATATGATTATTGGCAACAACAACTACAACTTGTAGTTCGGTATTTGACCGGGGGTGGGTGGGGGTGAGGGTGGGGGGGCTGTGCAGAAACATTACCAGCTTTGATGTGGAGAGAAAAATACATTAAGCCTCACATAGATGTCATATGCGAGTTCTCTGATCAGTCTTTAACCCTTTGTGATGTGGAACAGGTTTTAATACTGGAGAAAGTTAGATGTCCCTCTGATGCCTCACAATGACACCTAAACTGCTGGGAGGTCATACAAGACCAGAGGGTAGGTGTTGAAGGCGTTTTCTGAAAGGATGTGATTCATTTCCTGTCAGAAAACTCGTATGATACACTCGTATGCGCTTACCTTCAATGTGGAGTTTATTCGAGGGAGGACACTGAAGACAGCAGGAGGCAGAGGAGAAGGGAGGAGCTGCAGTAAGAAGAACAGGAGAGAGGGTCTTCAGCATTAAAGGGCTCATTTCAAGCAGCTTTGCATGATTCACAGTTCAAAATAAGCCTTATAATCCCCTCAGTTCATCCTGTCTGAAACAAGCAGTTTTAGCTCCTCCCCCTTTAAGGAAACTTTCTTCTGATTGGCTGCTGCTCTCAAACAGCAGGTCGGTGGGCTTCTATCCCCTCTCTATGACATTGTACAGATCCAGGATCAGAAAAAACTGTGATAGCCTGAGTGTTTAGAGCAGTCTGCAGCCTGAGATTTTGTCTCAGCGATTACTGTACATACGGTGAGCTCATTATTAGAAACTCTGGTCATGTTTAATATGAACATCCAGCACTGGAACAGGAGATATATGACAGGAAGTGAGGAGAAGCGCCAAAGGTCCACTTTAAGAGTTCCCTGAGGTTAAAAGATGCTCATTATGCTGCTAAAATCATAGTTATTCTCATGAGTATCCTCCACTTTAGATTCAGATTATAGAGAACATGTTTATGGAGTATGTTTGTCTTCTTTCTCTCAGTAATTGTTCCTCCTGTCCTCCTTTATTTCAGCCAGCTTCCTGCTCTCAGTCTGAGTCACAGGTTATAATCTGTCACCACCCACAGATGGTGCTGTTTACAGCGTCTTTCACCCCCGCCAGGAGGCCAAAACATCTGCTACTTTACTCTGTATGGAGATTACATTAAATTCCTAAAGAACATCACATGGAGAACATTTATTGTAAATGTCACATATTCAAATAATATTTCCACATGGCATTGCACCACCTTCCAAAGAGTCAAACAGAACTTTATTTACCTCTTGGTGCAACATCCCTGCGGGATTACTACAAAGGCCTGATTCACCATGGTAAACCAGAAGATTCTTCAGAAATAAAAAAAACAGACCTCAGCTGTGCAAAACTGGTTGTAAATAACTTTATTGTGGACAGACTTACATACGTGCATTAGGAGGCATGGCTGCTCTGTAAAATTAGTGTGGTAGAAATAAAAACGTCACACATCCTTTGCTTGAAGTTTGAGGTGAAGCACTGGTTTTACACCCCTAATTAGTACGAGAGCTTTCAGCACAGATTAAGGGGATATACCACAAATTAAAATGACTTATTTTAATGCAACACCCACAAGAAAAGACTCCTTTAAAAGCTACAGTGACTGTAACGGTGACAGGAAACAGTCACATTTTCACATATGAATAGGTATGGCCCACTTTGGCCCCTGCAATTTTTTTTAATCAGGAAGTGAAATCATTGAGATGAAGAATCTGTTTTTTGACCCAGACAGGCAGCTTTAACTTGGCATGTGTTACGATAGCGGAAGAAACCAGAGCTGCTGGGAAAACATGCCAACTCCACAGTGAGCGATCCTGCCCAGGTTTGATGCCAGGACCATCTTACTGTGAGGCTACAGTTCGAATCCACCGGCTGGCTGGGTCCTCCCTGTGCCTGCGTGGGTTCTCTCCTGGTGCTCCGGCTTTCTCCCACAGTCCAAAGACATGCATGTGAGGTTAACTGGTGATTGTAAATTGGCTGTAGGTGTGATTGTTGGTCTGCCTCTCTGTGTTAGCCCTGTAACAGTCTGGTGCGTCTCGCCCGATGACAGCTGGGAGAGGCTCCAGCTCCCCTGTCACCCTGAGCTGGTTGAGTGGGTGGGTGGATGGAAGTAATATTCTGAAATTATGTTTTGTTTTGTGGATTAAGTGGGAAAAAGAAAATCAAACATAAATAAGCGAGCAGAATTTTGGGGGAAAAAAATCAAACTGACAGTAAGAAGTGTGTTTGTGATGGTCTACAGAAAAACCTCCCTGACTTGGACGAACAGCATCTGGGATTTTTGGAGACGAGAACATTTTACTGTGGGATTAACTTTCACCTGACCCTTTTACAAGCTTCTTGTTAGTTTTAGGTCAAAGTGCACAAATACTTCAGCTGAATTCTGATTTCTCTGCACAGCTGCTGTCAGATACCCCTTCACTAACAGCACTGGCAGCCATGGCAGCAATTCTCTTTGCAAATATACATTATGATTAAAATATGCAGCCTTTTTACTCACTTGGATATCACTGACTACTAGAAAGAAACCAAACACTGAAATGAAGGAAACGTTTGTTTTTCTCTGGAGAAAGATGACATTTTAATTAATTTCCTCTGAAATCTTCTTTGAAAAAGAAGAACCAGTTACTGTGAAAACTGCTGACCCCACCATTGAGAAACAGCTGTTACAATCATCACTTCCTTCTTGTTTATCAGAAATCTCAGTGGCTGTTCTGTGTGTTTTCACCAGCCTGCACAGAGACAGTATTCACACACTTTACTACACAAACTCTGCAATATGAAATTCAAACAAAATACTATCAGCCAAAATCAGCCAAATGCACAAAAACTATCAAAAGCAAAAGCCTTCAGTTCAGTATTTTAGAGATTGAGCAGTTTTCTGTTGATAAAAAGTATGAAAGACTTAATGTTGCCCATCCATGGAGGCTAAAATCTGATTACTTTGTCATCCACATCACACCTGCATGTTATTTCAACAGCTAAAAACACACACATACAAAAGTAATGACAGCAAGAAGACACAATTAGAAAACAAATGCTATCCACACGGTGCTATCATCTACTCTGTAATATCTGTAGTCCCTATCATGCTTAAATATGCTCCAAGTTTCAACCAATTAATGAATGATTTCATAATTTTGTGCATCTCTGGACATTCATACTTATTTTGGTGACATGAAGAGGCACTGGTGTAATTCATAGTGGACACAATGATGATGGTTCCTGCCACTTTTCTGATTACCACAGCATTATTTTTTAGTTAATTTCATCAGTTAAATCAAACAGAGTTTCTATGGGCTCAACTAAAGTTAACAAGTATTTATGGGTGTGGTTTTGTGTTTTTCCCACCGCCTTTAAGTGCAGCATGCAGACCAGGTGAGCATTTCACCTGTGAGCTCTGTGTCACATATTTCTAAAACAATGAAAAAAATCATCAGAGTTTCTTGTAGTTAGTGTCATAACACATGTAAATGTTTGGAGAGGATACTAAAGTCCCCCACAGATGAGCATCATAAGAAGTGTGAAAGTCACAGTAATAAATAATGAATCTTATTTGGTATTTTAGAGCCACTGGCTGAGAGTGTGCGATGCACCAAAGAAATGCGCACTGCTTTGTCAGAAGGCACAGGTGCTTATGTTGTCAGGTTGATGCGGGATCATCAGTCAGGTGTAACTGCAGGGAGTTTCTGTGCACACCACAACAACAGGGCTAGCCTTCAGAAAGCAGTGAAATCAAAAGGCACCTTGACTTCAGCTGTTACATATTCAGTTACTCGTGTCATATACAAATTATGTAAAATATAATGAAACGACTTTGGCTAAAAGTGGTTGTTAAGCCGGAGATCTTGAGTTACCACATAGCATCACGTTAAATTAATGTATTAAAACATGTATTATTCATTATTTTCCATGCATTAACATATAAATGGCATTTAAATGTTGTAGCTAGCTGAGGTTAAATACCTGCTATGTAAAATCATCAACTCCTGTTTTAAAGTTCATGTAATTAATATTTTGCACAGCTGTAAAATCATTCATTTCCCCTTTGATGGCATGTTGCTCTGGGCCACCAAAAACCCCACAGACACCTGATCTGACAGACTCAAACATCAGACTCTCAGAGAAACACATTCCCCCTAAACTTAAAGGGGAGGGTTTTTTTTAAGGATTAAATCTGCACCGATCGGCGCCTTAAACCAAATGAATTCTTCCTATCAGGTTTCTTCCTGGAGAAATTCTACACAGTTTAGTCAGCCACCTTACCCAGAAACAGGTTAGCCAAACCGGTTCGTGACCACAGTCAAAGCCACGGCTCGCTGCCACAGCTTTTACTGCTAAATGTTGTAATGCTCACTCAGTTTTTTTCATTTGGTCAGATCTCAAATCTCAGGGGAATACCAATTCAATTCAATTCAGTTTTATTTATATAGCGCCAAATCACAACAACAGTCGCCTCAAGGCGCTTTATATTTTAGGGTAAAGACCCTACGATATTAGACAGAAAACCCCAACAATCAGACGACCCCCTATGAGCAAGCACTTGGCAACAGTGGGAAGGAAAAACTCCCTTTTAACAGGAAGAAACCTCCGGCAGAATCAGGCTCAGAGAGGGGCAGCCATCTGCCGCGACCGGTTGGGGGTGAGGAGAAACAGAAGAGAGCAGAGGGAGACAGGACAAAAGACACACTATGGGAGAGAGACAGAGTTAATAATAGCTAATGATTAAATGCAAGTGGTGTATAAACACATAGAGAGTGAAAGGAAGTGAGGAAGAGGAAGTGCTCAGTGCATCATGGGAAGCCCCCAGCAGCCTCGGCCTATTGCAGCTTAACTAAGGGATGGTT
>VUQI01030524.1:0-10306 GCA_015106735.1 Paratilapia polleni | reverse complement strand
AGCATTTTGGTGAATCACCTTACCGGAAGAGACACAGTATGATGTTGGCGGCCGTCAGAGAAATGAGCGACACACTGTGACCGATGGTGTAACCCACTTTGATGGCGTTGTAGAATTCTTGCTGCAACAACATGTTTCATTACACTCAATAAAAATAGTTCATAGGGTATGGGACATTTAACTTAAATTTCTACTTGCCACACTGACTGCATTATCCATAGTGGTGTCGGGATTATATCCACAGTCTGCTATGTAGGAGTGCATGCTCATCGAGGTCCAGCCGTCCACAGTGCAGGTCCTCGACAGGTTACCTAATGAGCAAAGGGATAGAGGAACAACCCTGGAAATGATTCTTACAACTCTACGTTACTGTTACTGCTCTCATTTTAATGGTAGTGTGTGTTGAGATGGGAGTCGTATGAGCTGCAGGGCAAATTTACCACTAAATTAAAACATGCTGAGATGTATGTGTCTCACTGGAATACACCCAAACACTAAAAGGAAAGAGAATGAATGACTGAAGGGGATCAGGCGTCCAACTGGCTCAGACATGCTGAGATAGTTCCCATGTGTATTTGTTTCCATCTGTTTCTTAATTATGTTGAGGCTGCACACACAGACACCGGGTGGCCATCAATCAAGCAGAGATATGTTTACTCTGGTCTCCCCATGGGGGCAGAGGTGAAAGGTGTGTTAGACTGACCATTAAGAAAAGAGAGGGTACAGTACATGAGATCTCACCAAAATACAGTGTAGTGGAGTTGAGCTCAAAATGACAGAGCTCTTTAAAGCCAAGTTCCATAGAGTAGAGTAAAACTTGCTAGAACAATAATGTACATTAAAATACAACAAGGAAAAGTAGAGCTTTGTGGAATAAACCTGAGTCCAGTAGTAGTCCAGAGTAGAGTACAGCAGGCTAGAGCCCAGGAGATTAGAGCTCTCCAGATTCGATGTATCTCTAGAGCTCTAATCTTGAGTATAGTGCTGTTTAGCAGAATAGCATAGAGCTCTCCAAAGCTCAACTCCGCAGCAGACTGGATCTTAGCAGAGTGCAGGACAAGAACTTAGTGGGTTAGACCAGACCCTGCTGTACCCTAAAGCCTTGATTAGCACATCAGAGTAAAGATCATGAGAGAAAAGTACCATAGCCTTGTCAAACAGAACACAGGTAACTAGGCCTTAGTAGAGCAGACCTCTTTAGCAGAGAAAAGCGGAGCTGTGTACACACAGACCTCAGGCTAGACCTCAGTGCCTTAGTCTAAAGATCAGCAGATTACAGCTACTACAGAGCTCAAATTTATAGTAGACTAGAGCTAATCCCAGGAGAGTAAATTAGCCCTGGTAGCCCTATGGTTAACATGGTCTTTACCTTACACTGTTTATGCTTCTCTCCCAATGTTTCATGGAAGGGAAAACAAAATGAAAGATGCAGATGGGAGATGGACCTGAAACAAGCATTTGATGGTAATATCTTAACCTAATTCTTTGAAAATGCCTCTCATTTGTCTCAAGGTCATATTTACTCCCTTTGCACTTGTTGCATATGCAATGGAAGGGCAGAATATATGGCATCTGATAAGTGGAGTGTTTAGATTTTTATAGTGTGGAGAAAACTAGAAATGCATCCATGTCTACTGAGGTAGTATTAATTAATTAGACTGAAAAACCATTTTGCTCCCTTCATGAGTCTCTAATCCTGAAGCATGGATTGACTGCTCTGTGATTTTGTTCAGTCTCTTATTGTGTAATACTGCTTTGTAGCATTTCCTCATCTCCTTTCCTGCCAGTGAAGAATGGAAGCTGCGTGAGTTGGCGACAAATTAATCGGTGTTCTGAATGCTCCTGTAGAAATGAAAATGTAGGACATTCCACACATTGCCCAATCATATCGTTCCAGAGCCACTATCAGCTCAGGACCGAGTTGGGAAATGACCAACAATCCAAAGTCTTAGAATGTATTTGGCATCAAATTTTGGTCAGCTCACAAATACCTGAGCGGCGTAATGCAGAGAAGACGGAGGCTTAGCTTCCTCAAACAACATGACAAGACACAAAGGCAAAGCTAAGCCCCTGTTGTTTCAGCCCATGCCACCATTGGATTTGGCTTGTTTGAGGGATTGCCAGAAGAATGCTTTCATCATCCCCCAAAACATGACTGCAAGGATTTTCAGTGTCATGTGCGACAACGAGGAGAGCTCATATAAGTTCATCACCCCATAATCATTTTTATTTCCTTTTTTACCTTGGCTTTTTCTGCCAGTATTGTATAGCCAAATGTTTTATCCTTTCTAATTACATCCAAATGGAAAATCCATATAGTATTATTATGTCAGCTTCATCTCAACTGAATATTACGGCATGTAGGTGAACCCGCTGGCAGCCAGGCACTCTGTCAGTCTCAGCCTGTAGAAAGGGTGAGTCCTCAGTGTTGTTAAAAGAGATAAATGGCTGTATGTTTGTGTTAGACCTACTAGGTAAAGAGTTCATGAGAATGGCAACTCTATCTCAGCTAAATTTATGACCCAGAATCTCTATGGCGCCATGTTTCGTAACGCTTCCTTTTTTGTATGTGAGGCTTACAAAATGAATGGCTCAGGATGTGTCAATACCTTCAGTCTTTTGCAACGATTCCCGGCAATAAGGTTAAACTGACTTTATGACATTCTGCGTAACATATTCACAAAAAGGAAAACTTTTTGAAATGTATACGTCATGCTTCTGTAACCTGCCAAGGTCCTAAAAAGCTTTCAATGAATGAATAAACTGGAAAAATGCAAAGTGGTTGAGCTACATAAACAAGCCTCTCTAAGTTCCTGTAATGCTTTCTTTTAGAGATACACGGCTCTGTGTGCAGATACCCACACCGTTCATCACCACTTAATTTAGTCCTCCTTTCATGACCTGAATGCAGACTGGGTTTAACCAACAGAGAACTGTGCTGATTAGGTGATTTACTGCATAATTGATATCATCCACATCAATGCAGCACAGGTCAGTTATAAACACTTCTTCTTTTAAAGCCCCTATGTTTCATCCTGGTCCCTGCACAGAGGGGGAAACTGTTGATCCTGTAAACCTCTTGACATGTCAGTGAAATATGCCTCCTCTCCCTTCAACCCCACAGATCTGGTGATTCTTCATCTGCCCCCTCTCTTTTCCCTGGGGTGCTATCTCCCATCTGGGCCACATCACAGCTTCCCACACAACCTTTCTTCTCCTCACTGAGCCTTCACATGCTGATGATGAATCCATGGTTCAAAATGCTCTTCATGTACTCAATATAATGCGGAAACCACTGGCTACATTATAGCAACAGGACCCCCTTCACAGGTTGAGTATACTGTATAAGCACTGTTATCATTCACAGGTCCCATTTTCAACATTAAACCTGATCAGCTCCATAGAGGTGGTGGAAAATGAGGGCTGCGTTGCACCTGTGGCAGCTCATTCATCTTGTTCACTGCCTTTTTAAAATGGCAGGGTTTATATTTGTTTACAGTGCATGTCGTTGCTGATAGAGTAACACTCACACACCCACCAAATAGGAGCAAACATCCGTTACAGACAGTTGCACATCATTTCAGGAAACATGTCAGTCAACCCGGAAACAGTAGCAAAACACTGCACACCTTTTTCAGGTTACAGAACCTGGCCCCGGAGTTGAGTTTGGGGGTAGAAAATATACCCCACTGAAAGGTATCCTGCATGTAGCCAAACACAAGTAGTACACACCCAACAGAACTCAGCAGCAGACCATGTTAAATTAAAAAATAAATTGGACTGAAACAATAATACAGGCCAGAAACATGACATCATCAAGGCCACTCTGTGCAAACCAACAGATTTCTAGTTTTGCAGGCTAACCCTATGTGTTGTTTATTGCCGTCACAATGTCAGATTTTGACTATGTGATTATCGTGAACAAAAGAATTCACTTTAATGAGACTATTGTCAAATCTACAGAAAATATTAAAAAGTGCTGTTAGTCAAATACATCTTTAAGTGAATTACACTCAAAGTTGGAGAGTAGGGAGGTGGAGAGATTCTGTTTCCATCCCCGTACAAAATGTGTACAAAAAGAGCAATTACTATTAAGATATTATGTGTATTACTAGCAACAGCGGCAGTATATTACAACTGCAGCTTTGTTCTCACAGTCGACACATATCATACAAGGAGTGGTCATTTGATCCACTGCAAATGATTAAACACAAATACTACTGTAACTTTACAGTACACAGTGATCTTACAACTAAATCTGTTTGCGTGTCTGTAACATTTCTCAAGGCTCCAAATTTAAATTAAAGCCTCTCTGCCAGCTGACTACAAATAAACATCTCCATCAACTCTTACTTCATAATTAACTGAGGAGACTCTGTGTGGTAATTAATGACAAATGGAGATATTCAAGAAACTCCAAGGGGAATAACCCCAGGAACTACTGTACAAACATGCTGCAATTCAACATGTAAATTCTCAGGACAGTGGTTTCCCTTCCACATAATTAGCACTACTTCCCTGTGAGGCTTTCACGGATTAAAGGAGGACCAGTGTGTCTCTTTGATGGGTGGATGGTGTAGGGATGGGAAGTTGTTTATCTCGTGTCCCGCAACTGTGCCTTGAATTTTACTGTATTATTTATGATATGCGAGATGCGGTGGCAGAAAAGATAAGTGCTCATGGGCCTGAATAGCATCATGAGAATGAGCCACTAGGATGCTCCATAATTTCTATTTCTGGTCTCAGATGTGGAGCGTGATGATACTGGCCAAGGTTCAATAGCAGGGATATTTTGAACAATAACAACAAAATGGAGGTTAAGGAAGGATCGAGATGAGCAGCATGCCATCATCTCTCTGATTCTTTTTAATATTCTGTACTTAACTCTTGCCTCCATGAATAGGCATTTCATTTCAGGTTAATCTCAAACTCACAGATGTCGACATAAAACATTGGCATGATGAGGGTTAGTAATCATTTGATGTACTGTTTATAGGCTGTTTAAGACCGAATTTGTTTTTGAAGCATATCTTGAATATACTTTATTTGCCGCGGTTTAAATGGACACAGAAACAGAGGGAACAAACTAGATTAAAAATCTTGGATTGAGTCGTTTTTCTGAGACCTCATGGCATCCAAACAAGCTTCAATGCACAGACGACTCACAGGCCACTTCATTAGTCGTACCTTGCTAGTACCTGGTTGGACCCCCTTTTGGCCTTCAGAACTGCCTTGATTTTTTTGTGGCATAGATCCATCAAAGTGCTGGAAACATTCCTCAGAGATTTCAGTCTATTCTGACATGATAGCATCACACAGCTGCTGCAGATTTGTCGGCTGCACATTCACAATGTGAATCTCCCCTTATACCACGTCCCAGAGCTGCTCTATTGGATTGAGATCTGGTGATTGTGGAGGCCATTTGAGTACAGTGAACTCACTGTCATGTTCAAGAAACCAGTTTGAGATGATTTGAGCTTTGTGACATGGTGTGTTATCCTGCTGGAAGCAGCCATCAGAAGATGGTACACTGTGGTCATAAAGGGATGGAGATGGTCAGCAACAATACTCAGGTAGGCTGTGGTGTTTAAACGATGCTCAGTTGGTACTAAGGGGCCCAAAGTGTGCCAAAAAGATATTCCCCACACCATTACACCACCAGCACCAGCCTGAATTGTTGATACAAGGCAGGATGGATCCATGCTTTCATGTTGTTTGCATCAAATTCTGACCCTACCATCTGAATGTCGCAGCAGAAATCCGGACTCATCAGGCCAGGCAACGTTTTTCCAATCTTCTATTGTCCAGTTTTGGTTAGCCCAAGTGAATTATGGCCTTAGTTTCCTATTCTTAGCTGACAAAAGTGACACCCAGTGTGGTCTTCTGCTCCTGTACCCCTTCTAATTCAAGTTTGACATGTTTTTTCAGAGATGCTCTTCTGCATAGTTTGGTTGTAAGGTGGTGCCATGGTTAGCACTGTTGCCTCACAGTGAGAAGGTCCTGGGTTTAAATCCACTGGCTAGCTGGGAGTTTTCTGTGTGGAGTTTGCATGTTCTCCCTGTGCCTGCGTGGGTTCCCTCTGGGTATTCCAAGGACACGCTTGTTAGTTTAATTGGTGATTCTAAATTAGTAAGGTGTAAACTTTAGCATGAATGGTTGTCTGTGATACACTGGCGCCCTCTTGCCCCATGATTGCTGGCAGCCCACCCGCAACCCTGAACTGGATAAGTGGAGGAAGATAGATGGCTGTAATAAGTGGTTATCTGAGTTACTGTTGCCTTCCTATCAACCTGAAGCAGTGTGGCCATACTCCTCTGTCATCAACAAGATATTTTCACCCAGAGAACTGCTGCTCCCTGGATATTTTCTCTTTTTCGGACCATTCTCTGTAAATCCTAGAGATGGTAGTGTGGAAAAATCCCAGTAGCGCAGCAGTTTCTGAAATACTCAGACCAGCCCATCTGGCACAAACAACCATGCCACGTTCAAAGTCACTTAAATCACCTTTCTTCCTCATTCTGATGCTCAGTTTGAACTTCATCAGTTCGTCTTGACCATGTCTACATGCCTAAATGCATTGAGTTACTGCTGTGTGATTAACTGATTAGGTATTTGCATTAATGAGCAGTTGAACAGGTGTACATTATAAAGTGACCAGTTAGTGTATGAGAGATGGATGCAGCTTCCAGGTTTAAAAAGTGAATTCAGTGCAGAAGTACCTTAAATTTGCATTCTTTCTAATTGCCAACTGGGAGCAACTTCTCTGGATTCAAAAGAAATCCAATTGGACAATACTGAGAGAAAACAACCATACTTCTAACTTGAGTTATTACCGGAATAAACAGTTTACTAGTGAAGTTATGGACTCACCAGCTAGTTCAAGTTTTCTGCAACACAGCATGATGTTCATTTTGCAAATTATGGTCCCATTTAGAGTAGACTTTAGGGTATGGCTAACCTGTGACTGATAAGTACCTGCATTGTGTGGACACTGTTCTTGGGTTCCCACTAAGATGTATCCTTCGCCAGTAATGACCTTGTTCAAGAAACCAAGATGACAACTGCTAAAATGCCAAACTTGAGGCTTCAAAATGTGATGCTGCTGGACCACTGGTTTGTGGACATTACACAAAGCAATGGATGATGTTACAGTAAGTACAGTACATCCACCTTTATGTCCCTCAACACAACCTTATATACAACAATGGGGAACTGCTAGCAAACAGTTGCATCCAGCAGATAGTGAGCCATGTTTCTTGCTGTATGATAAATGTAAATCCAATATTTACTGTCCTTTTAGCGTGATTTTGGTCTCCTCTGGAAACTTTATCAGGCTCTTTAACAGCTGAATAACCAGCTACTTTTAGCCAATGGCTAACTTTGCTCGTCTCTGTTTGGTGAAAACATGCTGCCTGCACCAAGAAACAACCTGACCAAAACTATGACTGAACCACAACAGCAAAGGTGTGGGTCAGAAATCCAAAACAGTAGGTGAACAAACTTAAAAATGCTAAACTGGTACTCAGGGCTGAGGGGGACTGAAGAGTTGGATGATAATTCTGTGAGTACATTAGTACAGGTGACTTTTATATAGTCACTGGATTGTTTTTTATATCAAAATATGACTTAGAGCAGCTTTAACTTTCCTTGTAATTATTTTTTTTAAGTCACACATACATTTAAGAAGTTATTGAGCATTTGCAAGATTTGGGGTATGTTCAGGGTCTTTTGTCTGTCTGTCAACCTTTTCATGAAGCTTGGTGGAGAGAGGAAGCAAGGGTAAAGGAGGTATCCTTAAATTCTTTTGCAAGAATGGGCATTTTGAGTGCCCTTTATCTATTTATTCATGAATAGGTGCCTGTGACTACCCGCCACCAATGTATTGGTTTTACCATCCACTTCCACTTTTCTGCCAAATGACTAAATAAACTTTTGTGATTGCTGATCATCACAGAAAATTAAGCGTAAAATAAAATAATATGCTAAACCTTTTCTCTTCTTCTAACTCTCTCTAAAACACACGCACAACAAACTTATTTTCCAAACTTGATTCTTACGTGCAGGAACATCCCCGGAGTAGAAGAAGAGATATTTGGGGCAAGGGATGGTTACCACCTCTCCTACATCAGCACCGGGCCAGCAGGTGATATTGTCCCAAATCCCACTGCAACCTACAGAGAGACACAGGGAGAGGGACCAAAAAGGTATGTTACCTAATATCACAGGTGCAAAGATAGTAAGAAACAGAATTTTGCTCACATTTTTCTCAGTGTTTCACACATAAAACACCTTGAGTGAAAAACAGCAGCCTGCTTAAGGTGAAGGTGGAGCACTGGCGTTCCCATGGCAGCCAAAACGTGTGAGCTCAGGTCAGCTGGCGTTATAGCTCTGCCAGGTCCATAACAGCAGATGACCTGAGTTAACATGCTGCCACGATGACTAATAAAAGAGCTCCTCATCCTTCGTTACACACTGTTATTTGAATTCAACAGATCTCTGTGTCTTTCCATAGCATGTATGCTCTTGGGATGCAGAATCAGCTCACAGCGCTTTCACAGCACACCTGCTCAACAGTTTGTCGCAATGAAAAATCTCCTTTGCCGGGATATGTTTGCAAGATTACCCCAAGGATTTGGCAACAATTGAATCTAATACAAATGTAAATTAAAAACACAATGAGAGTTTAATTACTTTTGAACTGTGTGAAAATAAACAGAAGCCCACAATACCTGCACTAAGAATCAACAATGTTTCAGTCACTCACAGAGGCTCAGCAAAACACAGATATCTTTATCTTTAGAATATAATGTGCTGTGTGTTGCTGTTTTCAAAGTAACAGCAAAAACAAAAAAAACAAAAACAAACAAAAAAAAAAAAACGAGTTTCAGCTGAGTTTCACTGTTGCACTGTAAAAGCATTAATTAATAGCATTTAATGTAAATGAAGAACATGATCAGTTTTCTTTGTAACTGAACCTGAGCATTTGTGACAAGGGGCTGGCATTCAGTGGAAAATAGTGTTCAATCATGCAAGGTGTAATCTAAAGCCAGACGGGAGGTTTGGACAGCTTTTGTTGTCTTTAGAGCTCGTTGTGCCACTTCAATCTGAGCTCACTTGTAGAGTTAGCAAATTAAGAAGAAGCAGAATAAGTATGAGTTCATGGTAAACACATACAAAAAATCTGACATACCTGTTGTTCTGTTTTCAATCTGAGCTTCACAGATGCTCCGCTCTATGTCGATTTCCTTCATCATGTCGCACATCAGTGAAAACACCTGTGGAGAGAGTATTTACCTGTTTTTTGGTTTTTTTTTTTAATATATACAGCTCCGGAAAAAATTAAGAGACCACTGCAAAATTATCAGTTTCTTGGATTTTGCTATTAATAGGTATATGTTTGAGTAAAATTAACATTTTTGTTTTATTCTATAAACTACTGACAACATAACTCCCAAATTCCAAATACAAATATTTTCATTTAGAGCATTTATTTGCAGAAAATTAAAAATGGTCAAAATACCAAAAAAACAGAAGAGAGCAGATGGAGACAGGACAAAAGACACACTATGGGAGAGAGACAGAGTTAATAATAACTAATGATTAAATGCAAAGTGGTGTATAAACACATGGAGAGTGAAAAGAGGTGAGTGAAGAAGAAAGGCTCAGTGCATCATGGGAAGCCCCCAGCAGCCTAGGCCTATTGCAGAATAACTAAGGGATGGTTCAGGGTCACCTGATCCAGCCCTAACCATAAGCTCTATCAAAAAAGAAAGTTTTAAGCCTAATCTTAAAAGTAGAGAGGGAGTCTGTCTCCTGAATCCAACCTGGGAGCTGGAACCTGGTTCTCTCCAACAATTTACCTTAAAAGACAAACAAAGTCCACATGAGACTGTCTTACAGCAGATCAGGGTTTGACCTATGTGGGAGCCAAAAAGTGAAAAGTGATTACTAATAAGAGGGTCAGTTCCTTCCTTGGTTTCCGCCTACAAACTGTCAAAAGTCAGATCAATTTTATGTGAGTAGAATTTCTACATGTTGCTACATGCGCCATCTAACATACAGTTACGTCCATAGGTCTTTGGACAGTGACACACTAGGAATTGCAGCCATTTTATACTTACGCCCCCATTTTCAGAGGCACAAAAGTAATTGGACAATTGACTGACAAGCAGCTTCACAACCACATGAGGCTGTCCATGAAACTGCTGCTGCAAAACTGATCAGATGGTGCTTCACAATGCAAATGGATAATGACCCAAAGCAAACTGCAAAGGTAACCTGAGTTTCTCAAAGCAAAGAAATGTAA